>QKWP01000009.1:510636-552785 GCA_003550325.1 Gigaspora rosea | reverse complement strand
TTGTTTTTTTTTTTTTTTTAAATACTGATATCATAGTCATGGGTCACCATGCATTATACTCGGGTTACAGAATCAAAGACCACATTCGTGGTCAGGGTATAAGAGTACCGGGAAACAAGAGAAACTGAAATAAATATATTGTAGGTACGTTAGCGATTGATAATTTTACAACAGTCTAGAAGGTCTTTTATATGTTATAATGTTATGACTCATAGACTCGTAGTAACACATCGCATGTATAAGTGTAAAATTGGGAAATTGGCAGTGTGGTCATGTTTGACCAATAAAAAAAAAAATCGACATATGTACCCACTATTAGTACGGTGTACCCCTCCCACATGAGTACCCGGGTACATAGCATGATCTATGGAAATACCCCGGGTACACATGTCGCAGAAATACGGTAATCCCTAGTCTGTATCCTTTGGTATCGCATACAATTGCGCGAATTTCCATTTATCTGATACATCTCCTTTACTCCAACATAAATTTGCAAACCGCCTGAAAATCTCTTGTGTTTCCTTACTCACATTTTTGAGCAAAATGTAACTTATGTTGGACACTCCTGGTGCTGTCGCTATTTTAATTCCTTTAAGCATCTGGTCCCATTCGCTTTCAGTAATTTCTTCTTCGAGTCCGATGTACCACTCCTCCTTGACATAATCTTGTGGCTTGTACACGTTTTTCCATTTCCTCTTTAATAATTCCTTGTTTACATGCCTTTTCCTAAATTGCCTCTGAAAATGTTCTTTTGTATCCAATAATACTTCATCTACATCACTAACTAGTCTGCACTCTCTATCCTTTTCAATCAACAGCCTGTCGATTTGTACATTTTTAAAAGGTTTTTCTAACAGACTCGCCAACATTTTCACTTGTTCATTGACGATCTTCAACCTTTTTTCTTGTTCCTGTTCTTCTATCCATCTTGCCTTGATTAGCTTCCACCAACCTTTCATATCTTCCACATGTTCGTCCTTAACTGTACTCCCTATGTGTGGAATTAAAGTTCCTAATCTCTTATTTATCCCTTGTATTGTCCAATTAATTTTTCCCTGCTCATCTCTCTCTATATATGTATCTCTATATTTCCTCAGTATCCTTACAAGTTTGCTGATTTCTATTACTTCTTGGTGCAACTGTGATCATAACTTCTTAGCACTTTTGCTTGCTACAGTATTGGATATCTTTTTATACGGGATATTTTTATTTGCGGCATATATTATACTATCTGAAATTGCATTCCACACTTTATTTATTAGCTGTTTACTGTCATGGTATGCTTCTTGCTCTTTTAAATATTTTATACTTGGTTTTTTTTCGATTGTTTGTTGCAGGTCTGCTCTGAAACTTTCCCAATCCTCTCTTCTCGCCTTCCCATACTCGTACACCTTTCTCATATACTTCTTCTTCCTGTTACAAGCCACAGTGTTTACTTTTAAAAACTCACTTAGTTCTATTTCTGCTAACACAAATTCGTGATCATTGCCTGTTATACAATCAGCTTCTTGTATTTCTGCCTTCTTAAGCCCATTGAACAAATCACCAGATGTCCATATCATATCAATTCTTGATTTACTTTCATTCCTTGACCAAGTATATGCTATCTTGTTTGGATTTAGCTCCCTAAATGTATCGTAAAAATTTTGATTCTCTAACTATCGGTATAATGGCAGCTGTTTTCTTCTGCCCTTTCTTCCCCTCCAAAACGATCCAATACTTCATCTAGTACGTGATTAAAATCCCCTAATATAATAAACTGTATCACTGATTTTCTCTGTATATATCGTTTCACTATATATTGCTGTATGTTTTTGGTTTGTTCTTTGTCGTTTGGAGGGATATATACAATAATGATCACTATCTCTAATTGTCTAAACAATAGCAATATTTCCATTATGTACTCTGTAATCTTTGCAACATGTACACCCCAATCTTTCCTTATCAATACTCCAATACCTGATCCCTTCTTTTTCTTAACATCTGCATCTGCCCAGAAACTCAGATACTGTCTATCTTTTCCAACCAGCCACTTTGCCTCCTTATTTGAAACGTTTGTCTCTACAATCCCGACTACACTAATTTCCTCTTCTTCTGCCCAATCCAATAATGCTTCCATCCTATAACCATTCTGATTTTTCAGCCCATTAATGTTATGATATGCTATTCTAAAATCCATTTTACGTTTATCTTTAACCATATTAATAATTTTCTTTTCATATTGTTCTTTACATCTCCTCTTTCCTTTACTCCTACCACCACCTTCCTCCTCTGTCCTTCGTGTAGACAGCCCCACCGGCCTGTCTTCGTCCATTGGGATGCCCACGGCAACAATCTTAGGAGTGACATGGAGTCACCCCTATACTATCCCTTTCCTCGAGTCTTACTAATCTTTTAAGTATTTTTTCTAATAACTTTTGACTTGATAACACCGCGCTCTCCTCTTCTGTTTCTTCCCTCGTCCTTTCTTTCCATTTTCCTATTGGTCTTCTCTATAATATGTTTATCCTTTCACTCTCTATTATCATTTTTTCTCCTGTTCTTCCCATCTTTTCTTGTCTTGTTTTCCAAGTTTCTCCCTGTTCTTGATTTCTTTATGTTGCCTTCTTGTTCTTTAATCTGCTTCTGCTAGTACCTTTCCTTTCCTATCTCTCGTGTCTTCACTTCTTTGACCGATAAGGTACTTTTCCTCTTGCTTCCAATATAAATGCGTATTGAAGTACAATGCTCTACTCTCCATTGCTTTTTCTTTATCGTCCCCGTTTTCAAAATATACAATAGCCGACGTCTTTGGATTCCTATTACTATTAACAGGAATGAATACCGTCTTTGCATTAAATTTTTTTAACTGTCTCAATAGTAATACTTCTTGTGTGTATTGGGGTACGTTTGTTACTACTGCCTTCCACTGTGCTCTTTCTTTAACTGTTAGAAAACCATCTTCTTCCTTCGAAATTCTTGTTAGTTTTCCTGCTATGATTGGAATTAACCAACTTGATTCTAACATCTTTTCCACCTCTGACCTGTGGAATTGTATCTTGACAAACGCTGACTTCACTTTTGCTCTTTTAACCCATCTTTTAATTTCGACTTTCCCAAATCTTTTAATTGCCAAAATTATATCTTTAGCTGTACAGTATTGTAGGATATCCCATAATACATAATCTCCGTAAAACTCCCTGCTCGGTGCTTCTATTATTGGTCTTCTCTCCTCTTCTTCTTTATTTACATCTTTAGTTTCAGCTACTCTTCTTGTATTGGTTTCGTTATAGTATTCTTCCCTTCTGACAATTTTTTTTCCCCGTTGAAGTGTGCTAAATGTTTATTATTTATCGAGTACTCCAATATTTCTGTAACTCGCTCCTCAATTTCTCTAATACCATAATCTGACGTTCCTTCCTCCTGGATTCCTATTGCAATTTTCTTACTCAACATAGCTATCATCTCTTCTCTTTGCTTTTCTTCTTCTACTGGACTATTTCTACTTTCTTTTTCCTCCTTCGTTTTTCTTCCTAGCGCCTTCCATTCTGCTATTTCTGATATTCTTCTAACTATCAGAACCACTTCTGGTATTCTATTCCCAAAAATTCTGCTACAAATTTATCTCTCTCCAATACGATATTTCTTTGTTCTGTTAAAGCCTTAACAATTTTGTTTTCTTTTTTTTTAAAGATATATTTATACTTTTCGAACTGCTCCATGTTGATCTGTACTTGCTTTGACACTTCTTATTTTGGTATATTGGCTTTGCCTTAATCTTGTTTATTGATTATCTCGTTCTTGTTAGATCTACTTCTATTATATCCTGTTTACTTATCACGTTTTAATTTTCCACGTGTTTGTTGTGTTTATAACCCGTTTTGTACGTGTTCTGCCAAATTTGTTTGTTTACTTGGCACTTACTATTGTATTATTAATTGTTTGTTTATTTGTTTACGTGTTCACAAAAATCTGCAGTTCCAGGTCTAGGCTGATTCCCCAAATAATGCAATGGAAAACAAAAATTTTAATTTCTGTTACAAAAATTGAAAAGTCTTCTTTTTGTGACTTCCTGTTAGTCAGATAAATAAATGCTTCTAGTAAACCTATCTATCTTTTTGTTCTCTACAAATAATCTTATATGCCAAATAACTGTTTTCTATTGTCGTTATCGCTCCAGTTTGGATTTTTGTTTCTACTCGGAATTGGTCGTGAGGATCAGCGGAGAGAGTTGTTTTTTTGAGTAATTTTAAAAAATTTTAAAAAATTTTAGCCAATCAAAAGTTATCTACTATTAGGGCCTAATAATTTACTGACTCTTCCTACTCTAAAAAATCAGGTGATAAATGGCACTCCTCTAATCATATTAAAAAGATCTTAATAAAATCTTTAAAATATCTTAAAATAATTTTAAACAATAATTATATAATTATCTTATAATAAAGTAAGCATGGGTATTATGGCGCAGTACTAGTGATAGCACCGAAATTGATTTTTGAAAAAGGCCTATTTCGTCTTTATTAGAGAAAATTAAAATTTTTTATAAGGAAGAGCAAATAAAATTTATATAGATATGTTCTTTATAATTTCGTCTATTCAAAAAAAGTATCAAATAATTCGTCTTTCAAGTAAAATAGATCAAAAACAATTTCGTCTTCAAATTTTAATTTTGGGTTTTAGAACTTGAAACAATTTCGTCCTCATGTATACACAGTACCAATTATGGCACACACGCGATATCTTGTGATCCAATGATCAGAATCAGATGATTTTGCTACCATTCGATTCATTACGATAAGACAAATTGAATGGTAGTAAAATCATCTAATTCTGATTACTGGATCACAAGATATTTATACTTAAATAAAACAAATAAAATTTTTAATTTTAAGGTTTTAATAAAACTTAATTGTAGTATGTTAATAGTAACTTTTTTTATTAAGTAAATCGACCTTCATTATTAAGACAATTTTGTTCATCATTACAAATTCTACTTACCTCTAAATTTTATAAAAATCATTTAATTTTTTATTAAATTATTTGTAAAAAGTATACTTGTGTCATAATAGACTCTTTTGGCACAAAAACATATTTTATAAAAATCAATTAATAAAAAATTATCTGATTTTATGAAAATTTAGAAATAAGTAGAACATATAACGATTAATAAAATTGTCTTATTAATGAAGGTCGATTTACTTAATAAAAAATTTGCTAACAATGCATCAAAATTATTTTTTTTAGTCTTATAAATTTTAATCTTTTATTGCTAGTAAATTATGGTATAATGATTAGAATAAAATGATTCTGGTACTATTCAACTCATCTCACAGAAACGATTTAAATGGTACCAAAATTGTTCGATTCTGATCGCTATATCAAAAGATATCACTGTGCGCTATAATTGGTACACGTATAATAATTTGTTAATTTTTTAGCTTTTATTTAATTTGCAATATCATGTGATTTAGTGATCAGGATCAAACGATTTTGATATCATTCGATTCGTCTCGATGTGCAAATTGAACGATAGCAAAATCGTTTGATTCTGATCATTAGATTATATGATAATGGCTGTTAAAGTTAACTGCGCCATAATACCTATACTTACCTTAGTTTATAATTATTAAACTATAATAATAATATTATTTTTAGATATTAGATCTTAAAATAATCTCTTAATTATAAAAAGGGAATAGAAATTTGTTACACCTGTGACATGTCGCACCCTGATTCCAACCAATCAAATCGCACAATTTTGTAGACAAAAATTTTAAGTTTTAAAAATTAAAAATTTTACTATTTTACTAAGGGCCAT
Organism: Gigaspora rosea; assembly: GCA_003550325.1. NCBI lineage: Eukaryota > Fungi > Glomeromycota > Glomeromycetes > Diversisporales > Gigasporaceae > Gigaspora > Gigaspora rosea. The sequence goes on along the minus strand of QKWP01000009.1, from coordinate 546,988 downwards.
GACATTTATTACGTAATATCCATTTACTATAGAGGCTTACCCCCCACCCCCATGTAAGACCACTCAAAATGTCCAATTTTGTTACACAAAAAAATATATTTATCCCATATTTTGTTATAATTATGGTTAAATGATTCTTGATTTTGATTGGCTAGTAATCTATTTTGTGTAATGTAAGATTTTGTCTAACCCCCCATCCCCAAAAATATTACGTAATAAATGTCATTGCCCTAATATAATCTATATTTATGTTTAAGTATTACATATAAAATTTTATGCTAAACAACTTTTTCTAAGTTAAAAAGGTAGATTGTTTTAGTAAAAAAAAAGTTTTATATGTACTAACTTTGGAAATTTTTGATTTTTTTTATAAAACATTTTTTTTTTACTAAAACAATTTATCTTTATGACTTAGAAAAAGTTGTTCAAAATAAATTTTATGTTATATGATATGCTATTTTATATACCGTATATTCCTAAAAATAAGCTATCTTTTTTGGGCCAAAAATTACATAAAAAAATATGGGATAGCTTATTTTTAGCATATAGACATTTTTGAAAAAATTAAAAAACGTACTAATAAAAGGTTGTCCAAATGACACTAAATTTTTACTATAAGTGTATTTTGATGAGCTGAACAACTTTACTTAATTGAACTTTTGAAGTTTACATAGTAAAAAAAAGTTTTATATATAGCAACTGCCAACGCGTTTTTTGAGATTTTTGAAAAAAATTAGAGGGGTAGCTTATTTTTGGGTTCGTATTATTTCGCTAACAATCACTTCACTGACATAACATTTTACCGACAAATACTCACCGACAAGTTCATTTTACCGACAGTTTGTTTTACCAAGTTCATTTTACCAACAAGTTTTTTTTTTCAAAAAGCACCCTAACTTTAGCCCTAATTCTACCTAATTCTACCCTGACCCTAATGAAATGACCAGGATTACTTTGTCGGTGAAATGAGCTTCGGTGAAATAAACTGTCAGTAAAATGAACATGTCGGTGAATAATTGTCGGTGAAATGTTATGTCGGTGAAGTGATTGTCGATTAATTAATTGCCATCTCTTATTTTGGATTAGCTTATTTTCGGGAATATACTGTATATTTTGCACTTTATTAAATAAAATTTTAAATTTTTAAAAAATAAAATTTTTTGCCTATAAAATCATGCGATTTGATTGGTTGAAGCAAAGGTGTGATATGTCGCGAGTGCGATAAATTTATTTTTTCTTATAAATAAAATAATATTAATAACTTTAATATTATCTTAAACTATTTTAAACTCATTAAAAAAAAGTGCTAGTTTCTGTAAAAGATATATATATAGGACGTAATAGATGAGTGACTCCCCTCTAAAAAATTACCATATAGTTATACCTTTGGGATACAAAAAGTGGTGATTATATAGAGATGTGACTATTATAGAGGGAATTCTATATAATTACAACTATAATAAAAAATTATAAAAAAAAAATTGTGATTATATAGAAAAAATTTGTTAAATTTAGTAGGTTGTGGCATCGCAGGTTTTGCAGATCGGTACAGATAAGTATTTTTTATTTTTACAGTACTAATCAGTTTTTTTTTACTGTTCTTTCATTTTTACATCATTGTTTGACAGGAGTCATTGTTTGCAAGAGTCGTCATTTGTAGAAGTGTCGTTGTAGGAGTCGTCAATTGCAGAAGTAGAAGTCATTGGTTGTATAAGTTGCCAGTTTTAGAAATTGCTAGTTTTTGGTGTTATTACTACTTGTCTAATGCATAGTTTGCTTTTTTTCATTTGAATTAACACTTTGCTCTCTTTTGTAGGTATAGATAGATCTCAGTTTTCAAATTTGTTGAAGTCGGATAATTAGAATTCTTTGTGCACTCAGTGCTACGTTTAGGTAGATTTCTACGATATTTTGGTAGTTTGCTACATTATTTTGCAGTGAACTTCGCAGTGATTTCCGCTTAGTACTAGAGTACTAACTCTAGTATTTAAATGAGTATTCTATAATATTTATGGTGCCCTGCGATCTGCTAAATTTTGGCTGTGCTGCTAACTTGAATATAGCAAAATGTATTAAATCGCTGAAATAATGCGATGCTAATGAAATATAACAATATAGCGTATAGTATAGGATAATACTATACCAATCAGTTATATAATTCCTAACCCTAATACCAAAATGCCAATATATACTAGTAATAAAATGGTGGCATTTTATAGGACTGGAGCTTTAAGTATTTGTTCTAAATTTTTTTTTTAAAAAACCCTCATAAAGTTAGTACTGTAGCTTATCTAATATTTATACAGTAATATGTATTATATAATTTAATAAAAATCAATTCATTAATATAAGCAACATATTTTATAAATTTATATTAATACGTAGCGAACAAACATAATACTTCATAAAGTCACAATGAAAGACATATAGTTAATTTATAAAGTCATAAAGAAAAATCTCCATTCTTCAACTAATCTCTATAACATGCATTGTCCCAATTTTGTAACGTACTATAAGTAAAGTACTATTGAAATGGCAAGAGCATGGAATTTTAATGTAGCAATAAATGCAAAATCTATAGCAAATTCCTTGTCACCAATGTCTATTACAGTTTGTTATAATATTATGTCTTGCATCAGCAAATTTATATGTGCGAAATATTTCAAAAGAAATTGCGATATGCAATATCTTTCGAAATATTTCAAAAATAATTTCGAAATTTTTTGATTTCAAAATATTTCGTAAAAAATTTTGAAATATTTTGAAACATTTTTCAAAATATTTCAGAATAATAAATTTCGAAAAATTTCGAAAAAAATTTCGAAATATTTCGAAAACGGTTTCGAAATATTTCGAAAACATTTCGAAATATTTTGAAATATAAATTTCGAAATATTGCGAAAATATTAAGTAATATTCGAAAACACAAAATAATTTCTAAATAATGTACTGTAGACCTACAAAAAAGTGATCCTATTAATACTTTTCATATTTAATTTCTGATAACCTGCCATCTTCTGAAACAAATGATCATGTTCTGAGTACATTCAATGACTCGGAATATGATCATGTTCATATAATTCCACGCTTTGATAAATCTAATGATTATTTAGTTAATAAGTTTATCTTCTAATATAATTAAATCAGTATAGAAACCTTTAAAAATAGTTTGAAATGTTTCGCATTAATTAAATACATATAAAATTCTATAGAGTAAAAACCTGTAAATTTAAAGTTCAGTATATTAAATTATTTAAAAGACGATATTAAGTATAAAAATTTAAGGGCTAAAAAATAAACATTATGCAAAATATTTCGCTTGTTTTTGAATAAACTTAAAATAATTCAGAACGCCTATTTTATAAAACATTTCAAATTATTTTAGAATAATTCGAAAATTATAACATAATTTTGCAAGAAATTTTTTTTGTTATAACATAAAACTTAAATAAAAGTAAATATTTTCATGCGATAAAATATTAGAATAAAATTGCTATGATATTTATAGTACTAAACTAATTTGAACTAATTCGAATTGATTAAACTTTGACAAAATTAAAGTATTAATTATATTAAGACAAACGAAAAAATATATATTAAATAAAATTAAAATAATAATATTATAAATATAAATAACTATAAGATAAAAAAGAATAAAAAATAAAAAATAGATAAAAACGTATAAAATAAAAAATAAGATATATATATAAAGTAAAATAAAAATATCTTCATTTCTCTGAAGAGTTCGCGTTCTTGCAAATTCAGAAATTGTGAAAGGTTCTTGCAAAATGCCAAAAAAGTCGTGAAGTACCAAAAAAGTCTGGGTTGGTTTTCTTGCAAAGTGCTAGAAAGTAAGGTTCTGTTCTCGCAAAGTTACAAAATAAAATAATTAATAAAAAAAATTTTAAAAATAAACCAAAAAAAACAAAAACAAAAAACATGAAATGAAAAAATAAATAAAGCAAAACCTTGCAAGAACTTGCAAAAACTTATATAATCTTTATAATTTGTTTGCACCTATTTATCTATAGCAGACTTTAACCGATTCTCATTGAGATAAATTACTACTTGGATAGTTTCTTTTGCAAAAAACTTGCGATACTTGCGAAAACTTGTGCCCATTTCTCTAAAGAAGCATTCCCGAAAATTTAGAAATTGTTGGGGAAATCAGTTGTGTGTTCTTAAAAGTTTCAGAAGTCATAGTTGGCATGCGCAAGGTTTCGAAAGTTTTTTGTTTTTCTTGTAAAGTGCCGAAATAAAAATAAAATAAAAAAACTAAAAAATAAATAAATAAAAAAATTGAAAAAAACAAATGAAAACAAAAAAAACGAACTGAAAACAAAAAATAAAACGAAAATAAAAAACAAAATAAAAAAAACCCAAAATTGAAGATACAAAAAATCTAATCTGATTTTGTAGTACAGAATTTAAACATCATTGAACTATTTCGAACTACTGTATTTCAAAAAATTAGTCTAATGCGCGATCCACAGATCTACTGATCCAGCTTGGTTTCCTTGTCCTAAAATATTTTGAAAGTGGTTCGAAATATTTTGAAATATTTCGAAGGTTTATGTAATTTAGCGCATATGCGTTGTAACGCACCCATCTGATAAACCAATCAGATCGTAGGATCAGGTGTAATGTGAAATCGAGAAAACAGCGATCTTTTAAAAAATCGCCTGTGGCTTATAATTTTGCTTATGAAACTACTCTTCGTGCTCTAACAAAAAAAATTCCTTGCAAAATTTTACTATAAAGCCCCTCTTCTTGCCTACACACTATTCTAACCTCACCCTAACCCTAACTAACAAAAAAACAGGTTATTTTGGTTGTTTTGATTTCATGTTATACCAAATTATATGAGGTGCGCTACAGCGCACATGCGCAAAAATATTAAATTCTATTTCGAAATTACTTTTGTAATTTTTCGAAAATTTAATATTTTGAAATATATCGAAATATATTACGTAATATTTTGCTTATATTACGGTTCGTAAGACCTTATGTAAGATTATGCTATTATAAATTTGCTAATGTTTGAACCAACCCAGGACCAAAGATCCAATTCCAGGTCATTTGAATCAACTTGTGTTCAAATGATACCATTTCTGGTTTATTTGAGCTTTCAACCCATTTATATATCATCATTTCAAGTTCCAACTTGGGATTAAAATGATCCAATCTGGATCAAACGATCCGATTTGTGGTTCAAATGCACCTATTTCTTCAGGTTCATTTGAACTCAACCCGGTTTCAAATGATCACATTCTCAGTGCATTTGAAATCATTGTGGTTTTGAATAATAACTTTTGAATAATATTACCAAAATTTCTAAATATAAATATATTTCAAATATTTCGAAATATTTCGAAAACATTTAAAATAAAATTCAAGTAGACAAAAGAGACAAAAAGCGTAAAAATTTTAATAATAAAACTTTATTTAATTAATAATCTCTTAATTTTCAATTATTACATTAGCATATATATTGTATTAACTCGATTACATAAAAATATAAATTAAAAATCAGGAATGCATTTACTAAAAAGAATAATGTACAATATGCATTTACTATAAATGGTCATATTGTTTTCAAAGCAGATTAGTTTTTATTAAAATATTCGCTAATCTCTAAATAATATTTAATTTAAAAATAGAGCTAAAATTTTTAAAGCAATTGTCGTAAGCGGTTTTATTAATCAAAAACAATTTTAAAATAATTTTTTAATAACGATAAAATTATCAAATATTTCGAATATATTCGAATTAATTAAAATATTAAAATATATTTGAAAATAATTAAGTGAAAAATCGTGATTAAAGGGTAGAAATGATCGACATTTAATAGTAATTCACGACGGGCATTTAATAGTAAAAATTTAATAGTAGTAGAATAGTAAAAGACTGTCTTGTTAAAAATGTTAAAAAACAAAAAATATAAAGTACAACTTATAAATAAAGGACAAATAAACCCAAATTTTCATTATGGACCATATGCTCGAGATTGGTGGATTCAAGATTTAAAAACTTCAAATAATAGCATACTCCCTTTTCGTCTTTATATGAATGTAGTAATACAAATAAATGGTTACGAATTTTTTTTATCTATTGTTAATAGGCCCTCAAATCCCCTACAACCAGGTTTTTTATGTTCTGTCGGAGAAAAAGTTAGTGATATACAAGATACCCCTTTAGCCGCTATTAACTTACTATATAAAGAAGTATTTGGAACTCGAACTGAACATTCGGGTTTAGCAGTATTTGGGTTCTATGATGAAAAAATTAGATTAGAATTACTTAATGATATTTCTTTTTTCCCATTATTTATAAGGTTTGATAAATTTTCTATAGTAGTCTCAAAAATCGGGTACTCCTCACGAAAAGATTTTTTATATGCTGGTTCGGTTACGCATCATCCTTAATAACACGTCGTGGGTCAGAGTATTATCTTATTTTACAGCAAATCTTGGATAATCAGTATAGTTTGCGGATTTTTAAGAACAAAAACGAAGTACAACAATTTGTTGGTGAAACAGCTATTGTTGTATGGAAAAAATACGGAATGCATCAAAATAAAGATCACTTGGGACTTTTTGGGTTAAAAGATTCAAAAGTTCAAGTATTGTTAACTAATAAAACAATGCATACAACATGTACACCACTTTATTGGAATGTCGAATTAGTTTTACAACAAATTTTTGATTTACATATAAAACGTAGAAAAATTTCAATACCTAACGATAACTGGAAAGTTCTTTTTACAAAATGGATTACACAACAAAGTCCAATAATTCAGATGCTACAAATTTTATATAGCATTTACCCACCTAATTTTATATTTCAATACAAAGAACTGGCTGCTTGGCATTCTATGTTTAAGGCCTGTGGATGCACAAATCTTACACCATATTCAAAAGAAGAATCTGATGTTAAATTTTTAACGTGTGCAGTAGATCCTTGGGTGGATCGACAAACCTTACAAAACTTATATGAATGGGAATTACTTAGAATACAAGATTAAAACTCTCCATGTAATATTACAACAAACTGTCAATTTTGGAATAGTTTTCGAAATGCATTAGATATTAATAAAAGAGGGTCCAAAGGAAAAATTCAATTGCTTTCTATAATTGCGCTTTACTTTCATCACATAGAACATGAAAACGAATTAGATGTAAGATATCAAGTATTTTTGCTTTATATTAAAACTTTCATATTAATTTAATACAATTTATTATTAAAATATAGATAATGCAAAAAACGGCATATAAAGCTAGAAAGCATGCACGTCTTTATGGTGCTAGTGCACCGCCAATAGATATACCAAAAAAAAAACCAAAATTAATGGCTGAATTTAAGAAGAAGCAGTTTGAATTAGTTTTTTTGGATAAGGATAATGTAACAATGAGCTCTTACAAAGTTGATCTGAAAACTGGATTGCCTGTACTTTATTTACGTGATAACAAGTCTTCTCTTTGGAAAAAGTTTCAGCAAACCTTTCCAAATGGAATGAAAAAAACTTCTTTTATGGGCCGACTTGCAGATTGCAAACATTTGAAATATCGAGATGATTTGGGTGGTCTTTGTGGGACCTGTAATGATTACGGTTTTGGATCGTTTGAAATTTTAGTTGGAATTGCTCGAAATATATATGTTGACAAAGTGGAGTTGGTATGTATCAATATACTTTTTTTTTTTTATTAAAATACACTTTAAAATGCTCTTGTCAAAATTCAATAATATTTTTAAAACCACGTTGATTTCTATATTTACTTCTAGAATCATTTATTGTTTTAAGATGTTTTACGCACACACATCTCCTTTTAATTACTGTAGAATACAGTTTTGGGGTGCTATTTTTTTTTATTTGGAACCCTTCTTTTTTTAATTAGGATATTAGAATCCTTTTTTTTTCTTAATTTTAATTAGAATATTCGAATCCTTTTTTTTTATTAGGATAGATATTCGAATTTTTTTCTTTTTTTAATATATATATGTATATTTTATTAGAACGAAATAATTTTCACGAATTGAACATTTGCGACGCCATTTTAAGCGAGAATTTGAACAAGAATTAATAATAACATCAGATGGAACAATTTCACACGATCCTTGTATTAACCATTGTCTTCCATATGCTTTTGGAGAATGCTCAGCCTTACATGTTTTAAGATGTTCGAAGTGTGAACAGTTTTATAAATTTTTTGACCAGTTAGAAAGTCGGGTGATTACCAATTATATAACACAATTACATGAAGTTCAGGATCGATTAAAACATTACTTAGGTTACCAAGCGTGAAAGGTTTATCTCAATGCTCTATTCAAGGCGACTTTGACTCAGTTGGGTTCCGTTGGGGCTCTAATTATAGCTGATTATAAAATGAGAATTCTTCCGAAATCAGCTTGCGAAACTAAAAAAGAATTTTATGGTAAAAGAGGTTGGTCTTTACATAGTATTTTAGTTTTTAGAAAAATAGAAGAAGAAGATATGTTAGATATTCAAGCATACGATCATTGGTCTACTGACACTAAGCAAGATGCATGGTTTACCGCCTCTTCATTTGAAGCAGTATTCGAATTACTGGAACAAAAACCAAAATGGATAACTATAATTTCGGACAATGGTGCACATTATTATAATTCGGAATTGATGAACATCATAGCGCATTGGCATACGTAGTATTCCATTAAGGTCAAAAGATGGCTTTTTCTGGAGCCAGGAGAAGCTAAGACAACGATTGACTCACATCATACAAATGTAGTGTTGAACTTTTCATAAGTCAATTTTTTTAAAAAAAAAACTGCACGTTACTAACAATTTATATTATATTAGATCAGTTATAGCATTAAACGGTATGTTCGGGTTGGGTTTGATTTGGTTAAAGGCGAAGATATAGTTGAGGCGGCGAAAGGGTTGGCTGGAACATCACTAGCACAAATCACAATAAATCGCGACGATGGAAATAGGGGATCTGAAATTGAAGATGACAGTTTAAATAAACAAAAAAAGAATCAAAAAAAGCAAAAGTTAAAACCATGCCTGGGATTTCAAAGTTTTATTGCTAGGAATGGCCAGTAGAAGGTCCATTAGCTGGTTTCATTCGCGCCAAGGGACTGCCTAATATAGGGTCGTGGAAGGATTTTTTACTAGCAGAAATAGCTAAATTATCTAATTCCTCAATTACTCACCCAAAGCTAATAGTTTTGGCATACACAAAACCTATATCTGATTGGACAATTCCAATCCCAAAGATACACGGTATGTGATATTTGAGTAAATGCTAAAATAAATAAATAAATCAAAACATTGAATATTTGTGTTAAACTTTAGTTCCTGTGAGTAATAGTATAATCGTAGACACGGAAATGGGGGTAAGTTGTAACTTACAAAAGTTACCAACTTAATTCACAGAGAAAATTATCAAACTCTTCACCTCAATATTCATGAATAAAAACTATTTTTGTAAAGCAGAATTTCTTAGTGAAACGGACGTCACATATTTCGGTGTTGTAGAAGATCAATATGAGATAGATATTGAAGGTAGGAACTATTTACTCTGCACCTGTACTTTGAATGCAATTTCGGGTAGTAATTGCTTTGATATTTATTTAGAAACTGGAGTTAGAAAGGACGAACAAAATGCATTCATTCATCTTCAAAAATCTGCTGAAATGGAAAATTTCAATAGAATTGAAGTTGAAAGGAATGAACAAAATGCATTCAAAAATCAGCTAAAACGGATAATTCTAGAGAAATGTTCGTAGAACCGTTGACATGATTTATTAATTTAACTTAAACTAATATGATTCTCCTTAGAAATATAGAAAACGAATTCCAGATGCCCAATGGTTGGGCACTTCCAGAAAACACAAGATTCAGCAAAAAAGGCAGTGAAAAAAAATTAAGCCAAGGTTGTTGATTACTTAAAACAATTTTTCCTGAATGGTAATCTAAACCCCAAGGATAGGCTTATGGCCAAGGAAATGCATGAAGAATTGTTGGGGCTCGCACGTTCTGGAGAAATCGATGAGGGTTATATACCCAAAGTTACTACCATCCAAAATTGGATTGGACAATACTCGAGGGAATTTAATCAAAAAGGGACAGTCATTGCGCTTGAAACTTTTAAGGCAATGGAATCTTCATCAATTGGCAAAAATTAGTAAATATAATAGCATTTATACTCTGTAAATATCAAAATTTCGAAGCTCAATGTCGGTTTATTTTAAAAATAGAGTAAAACGAATGAAAATAAGGCATTCATTTATCATTAAAAATTTGCAAACATTAAAATGTCAATTTACTATTATAAATAATCTAATAAAATAGAACATGTAAATATATAACATGAAATAATATTTGATTTATGATATAATATTTTGATATTCCATTCATGAAATAAGCTTTATTTAAATTATGAATAGATACAACACATCCAATCCTCTGAAATATATACACTATGGCACTATATTAATGCATGTTTGTCCAAGTCTATACTAGTAACATGACTTTTCTAAAATACAAGCCTTATAAAAATGTTTGTTCGAAATTATCAGGAATTGTTTGGAATGGAGGCGATTTTCTGAATAGGGTGTACTGTTTTCATTACGACGTTTGTACAAGATATAAAAAGAGAAAATTTTTGATTAAAATTATCGTATAAAAATCACATAATAAAACGTATAAAAAACGTATAAAACCATATACACCCAATAAACATCCTTTAAAATGTTCAGAACGGAGCTGATTTTCCGAACATAAAATCAGGTAATTTTAGAATTTTCCAAACAATTCCACTACGGCATTATTTCTTTTAATTTCATCACTTTTTTTTTTTTAAATAAATTCGTAAGTCCGCATCAAAGCGTAAAGCCATTCCTTCCGTAGTGGTAGTTGGATTACCAGGCAAGTAATTAAGGGAAATTTTGTTGCGGATTTGGTTAATAAAAATAATAATCGGTTTTTGGTGAGTTAATTCGCTTTTTAACTTGCATAATTTTTTTTATAGAAAAGTCATTCTCGTCTAATTTAGCTTGTAAGAACCTATAACTAAAATAAATTCTAATTGAACTTACATGCCCAATTCAAATTCAAATTAATAAGCGTCCAACATTAAAAATTTTTTTATTATATTAGCCCTATAAAAAATGTTTGTTCGAAAATTGTTCGGAATGGAGTTGATTTTCCATAAAGGGATTTATGTCTGTACTGTTTTCATTACGATGTTTGTGCGGGATGTAAAAATAGAAAATTTTTGGTTAAAAATTATCGTATAAAAAAAATCGCATGAAAAATGCATAAAAAACATATAAAACCATATACATCCAATAAACATCCTTTAAAATATTCAGAACGGAGTCGATTTTCCAAGCAAAAAATTGGATAATTTCAGAATTTTCCGAACAAATTCTAAGAAAATTTTTTTTATAGGGTAGGAAGGAGTTCATGATGAATATTATTTGCACACCTATTAAAATTTTGGTTTTCGTGCATGACTAGTTAGCTATAGTATAAATCGTTGTTAATAAAAATAACATGAATAATTGCATTTAGGATTAACTAAAAAGTAGAATAATATTTGTAGACTACTTAGCTAAAAGTAGTGTATCGACTTATTCTAATGTCAAATTTCTTCGATTTTCATAACTTGCTGCTTTAGCATAAAACCCTTACACATTTCTTGTCTATATATTATAATGCACTTGAAGTTAGCATCTCTTGAGGTTATAACTCTACACACATTTAGAATTATGTTGATTGAAGCCTAAAAAATTACTAAATAATGTGTTTCGGGTGCTTAATTTCAAAACTTGAAGTTGTAACTTCAAGAAGATGCCAACTTTAGCATGAAATATACATACCTTCGCTTGATGAATATAGTGACCACATAATCTAGTTTTTTGATAAATTTAAATATTAAAGAATTGCATTAATTTAGAGATTGGTCTAAGATAAATCAATTTTTAGTGAATCTGAAATAATCAATAAAAAAAGATTGATTAAGTTGACCGGATTGGTACACAGCAAATAAATGCTCTGAGACTATTATTTTAATAGTCTCAGAGCATCGATTTGCTGTGTATCAATCTAGATAAACGGTAAGAAAATGTGCTTAGGTTCGTAAATAGTAGCTTGCATGGTTTTACAAATTTCACAATATATAGTATAAAAAAATAAAATCTTGCCTCTATTTTAATCATAATGCTAAATAATCTTGAGGAGTTTGTATCTCTAGTTAAATAGATCAAGAAAAGAGGTGTGTTTTTGGAATAATTAATATTGAAATTATTAAAGGTCCTGAATTATTCGGTCCCGAATGTGCATGTCTCGCTAAGTAAAGTTTTTAATTTGGTATTATAATGAAAAAATTTATTTTAGTTAGCAATTTTAGTGATTATACTCTATTGAATTTTAAATTCGAAATAGTAATTTTTTTGAATACATCATTAGTTCGTTATAAGGCCAAAATAACGTGTTGGGGTTGGTTATAATTGATCGCTGCTATGTAACCATATTAAATTTCTACCCTTTATTTGCGATTTACCACTTAATTAATTTAAGTATATATTTTGACTGATTACACATATTCAAATGACCATATTCCCGGTTTATTTGAAAACGACGCGGGCTGAAAAGATAAATTTTGAATATTGTTAACAAAATTTTCAAATTTAATATATTTCAATATTAGCGCAAAATTTCGAAATATTTTGAAATCATTTAAAAATAAAATTCAATTAGATGAATAATAAATGAGACGAAAAGTAATAATAAACCCTTTTTATTTACATTTAATAATTTCCTTAATTTCAATTATTACATTAGCATGTGTATTGTTAATTGAAAAAACTCGATTACATAAAAATATAAATAAAAAATCAGGACTGTATTTATTAAACAAAAGAAAAATGTACAATATGCATTTCTATAAATGATCATTTGTTTTCAAAGCAGATTAAATTTTATTAAAATTTCTAAATATTGTATAAATAATATTAAATTTAAAAATGGAGCTAAAACTTCTAAAACAATCGTCATGAACAGTTTTATTAATCGAAAACAATTTCAAAGTATTTAAAATCTAAATATAAATGTAATTCAAGTAAATTTAAAATAATTTAATTTTTTAATAACAATAAAATTATCAAATATTTCGAATATATTTGAATTAATTAAAATATATCTAAAAATAATTAATTAATATATGTATATATTTTGACTGATTACACAGATTCAAATGATCACATTCCTGGTTTATTGGAAATCATCATGGGTTAAAATAATAAATTTTGAATAATGTTAACAAAATTTGCAAATTTAATATATTTCAGTATTTGCACAATGTTTCGAAATACTTCAAACCCATTAAAAATAAAATTCAATTAGATGAGACTAAAGTATAAAAATTTTAATAAATAAAAACTTTTTTATTTACATCTAATAATACATTAGCATGTGTGGTCATTTGTTTTCAAAGTGGATTAATTTTTAATTTAAAAATGGAGCTATCATCATCACATAGAATTTTCTCAATTACTATTACCTAAAAACTATTTACAATTATTCGCTTTATTCACATTTCATTTATTTTATTTCTAATTTGTGTTTTTATTTTTTTATTTTCTTATTTTTTATTATTATTATTTTCTATTATATTTATTTATTTTATATACTACTTTCACTTATTTCATAATTTTGAAAAATGCTGAAAATTGCCAAAAAACTTGCAAAAAATCCAAGTATTTTCTCACGAATGCTTGCAGGAAATAAAAAAAAAATTTAGAGGTATCAACTGAGCGTTCTGTTACCTCTGAAGGTGTTACCTCAGGTGGACCATCATCACCAGTTACTCAAATTACTTCAAGACATCCTGAAGGTATTAAATATTCTATGCTTTTTAATTTTTTTTTTTTATTTAATCATAAAATTATAATTAACTTTTTTTTTAATTTTTAAGATATTTCTGGAACTTTTAAATCAAATTTTAAATAAATTTGACGATCTATCTGAAAAAATTAATCAGATGGATCGAAGATTGGCAGAAGTTGAAGAAAAAATGACAGAAAGCTTTGATCTAGCTTATGAAAACAGTTTTATTCAGGTAAATTTTTAATTATTTTTTTTAATTATTTTAAAATATTTAAGAATACTTATCTTTTATCTTTTTGAAATAGCAAACAGTTAAAGCTACGGCAAAAATATTAATTGAAACTGCAATATACCCTTCTGAAGAAGAATATAAGGAAGCTGCAAAAGAATATCTGTCGGAGAATCAGAGCGAATATTATGAAAGCCTTTTATTTGTATAGATTTATTATTAAAATGTCTGTTCTTTTATTGCACCAATTTATATTTAACACTTGCTCTGTTTATATTTTATATTTATTTTTAATATATAGTTTTATTTGTATAAATTTTACATTTAAAATCAACCTTTTTTTTAAAACTATAAATAGAATTCTCTATATACATTTTTTTTGAAAAAAAATGCTAAACTTACTTGTATTGATTTGAAGAATTAGTGCTTTATCTTTTTTTCTTTATCTGTAATACAACTCTTTAGGCATATAAGTATAATTTACTTTTATTTACATGAATGAATCTCTTACAATAAACATAGATTTAGAATGCAAAAATCGAAACTATACTATTGTATTTAAACTTGAGACGATTAAATATACAAAAAACACTTCTAATTGCCATGCTGCACAATTTTATAATTTGATAGAAAACGAGTTCAAGAATAAAAAAAGCAAAAAAAAAACTCAAACCTGTCAAAAACAAAAAGCAAATATGAGCCCTCAAAGATAGCAACCAAAAAGGCCAAGTACTTTGCTCTTGAAAATGAGCTATTGGATTACATCAAACAAAAAGGGAGAAAAAGCAAGACATTACAATATTTATAATTAGGAACAAAAATAAAGAGTTAGAACCAACTCTTGGTTGTGAAAATGCTAAGTTTTTGTATAGCTAGATTATACATTTTAAAAATCAATACAACCTAGTAAAACAGGTTCACATACAAATTGTACAAAAGTTTCTAAAAAAAACACTTTTAATTGTTAGGGATTTTCTTAAAATTGCATGTGAAAAAACTCAAAATTTCAAAAAAAAATATATTATTTCTTTTGACAAAATATCCATATAGTTTAATATGCCAAGAAATTCAACAATTGAGTTTGAAGTATTTGCAAAGTGCCTATTAAAACTACAGAAAGTAATAAAGTGCAATTTACTGTAGTTCTAAATTATATAGCTTTTGGTAACAAGCTTCCACCAACCGTAATTTTCAAACTTAAAAACAAACTAAAGAAAAGGTTTTTATAAAACATTGTGATAGCAACAGCATTCTATATGAACATTAAAGGAGATTTGATAGTTTCTATCTATATTTCACAGGTTATTGGAGCATGACCAAATAGTTTTTTAAAGATAAAGATATAATTTTTGTTGACTGTTATTATAGCTATATATGTAAAGATGTTATTAAAGCATTGAATTTTAAGAGTTTAGATGTTTTAGAAATACCTGATAGGACAATTATTGTTTTATAGCTATCCAATGTATCAGTAAATAAGTCTTTTAAAAGTAGTGTACAAAAATAATAGAAAGAATAAATAGAAAAAGGGAAAAAAATTTACCAAAAATGGCAATTACAAAAAAGCACCATATGAGCTTGTTTGTGAATAGGTTTTGCAAATATAAAAAGTATGATTGTATTACAAAAATTGACAAATTTGAGTACTTCAAAAGAAAATTAGCATTTTGAGCTTTTAATTATATAATAAAAGCTCAAAGTGTTATTTTTTTTTGGTAGCACTTATTTCATATAATTTTCTGTATTAGTTTGTCTTTTACTAATACTTTATCATAGTATTTAAATCATAAAAAATCATATTGAATTATTGTATATTCAAAAGTTACAATTATATGAAATTCTAATTTACTAATTAACTTACTTGAAGAAAATTAGTAAAGAAGTTCTGATCAAATCTTTTGAATCAACTAGACTTATCCTAAACCCTAATAGTAGCAAAGACAATAAAATGTCATACTGTTTACAAGCAATTGTTAAAGACTGGATAAATGAAATTGATGAGTTATCAAGTGAAAAACGAAATAAAGAATAATGGTGATAGATATATATAATGATACAGATGATGATATGATGAATACAGATAAGAATAAAGATATAGACATAACAGATAATAAGTATTATAGTAAGTATACCATATCCACCGATTTGGTTTCACCCCAAAATTAACCAATTATAATCAAGAATTATTTGCAATTAAAATTTATCACAAAGTGAGTTTTGACAACAATGGTCTTTTAAACTTATAATTAAGTGTATAGAATATTGTAATATCTACATGTTTAATTATTAGCTGAAAGTAAGTTAAAAAGGTAGTTTTTCTGAAAAGTTCTTCCAAATTTACCTTTACCCATTATACAACTGATTATTCAATGACAAACCGATCCTTTTCTACTCGAAAATACCAAAACGCTTCAACAACTAGTAATACTGCTTCCTTTTACAGCTTGGCGTAGCTGTTCTTTGAATATTTAATGATTATTTATCTCATATAGAGGCCAAAAAACTATTTTATTATTTGAAGGTTTTGTTTGTTATTCTTTACACTTAATAGCAGAAGTTTGTGTAATGGTTTATCGAAAAAAGACCACTAAAATCAAATCAGTGGATATGCAAAACATTCTATATCTATTAAGGATAGGGTGTACATAGATTATTTTTCAGTAAATAAAAATATACTTCTAATAAAACTTCTTATTATCTAAGTCAATTTTTACTATATTTATATAATATATAGTTTAAAGTAGCTTGTTTATAATAGTGAAGTTGTAAGAAATGCATTTCTTTAAAAAAAATAAACTTTATATAGAATTAAATTTTCTGAGGTCACTATATGTTTTTCCTGGGTTATACAAAAATTTGATAATCCTTATTGGTCGAATCATATGATGTTTTATGTTAATCATATAATATGGTTATACAAAGTTGATCTACAATCTATTTTATATGAAAATGAAAATATTGACACCCTACCCTTAAATATTACTTTGCTGTTTAGGGCCGTGACAGATATTACGTAATATCATAGGGAGGGAGGAGAGTAAGCCAAAGTCTTACGTTACACATATATAATATATATAATTATATATATAATATAATATATTACTAATATATTATAATTTTTAGNTTTTTTTTTTTTTTTTTGCTAAGCAGGCCTTGGCTCAGTTTTTATTAAATTTTATATAATTACATTTACTACAAATGCTTTTACATTTATTTAACTATTAAACTAAAGCTTGGGCTAATTTACCCACGACCCAGACTCGGTGGGCCAAAGTCCTCCTTTAATCGGCGTAATTATTAATAATATCGGGTGTACAATTGAATTGTACGAACATGTTTTCCTATTGTTGTAGTTTGGCTTTGGTGTTCCTATTAGTTGTGTTTTTGCAGTGATTTTTGAATATTTCTCCTGCTACCGTCTTTATTTCTTTATCATTGTCATTGTTTTCTTCCTCGCCTTTGTTTCTGTTTCTTTCTTCTTGATCTTTTTCTTTATTTCTAATTTTCCATATTTTCTTGTATATAGCTTCTGTAATCTTGTGTAATATTTGAACCGTGAGTGATTCTTTCCTTCCTTCTTTGTTTGTAAGTTTGTTTATTTCGATAACTTCTTTTTTCTCTATTATCCTGTGTGTTATGCGTATTAGACCTGTGTTTGTGTCTGTAGTACAAAAGGAGTTAGTAATGGTATGGGTTATGTTATTAAGTATTGGCTCTGTCATTATTTCTTTTTCTTCTAGTATTTTTCTTGTTTCTTCTTTAATAATCTTTCATAAGCTTGTTTCATTTTTTTCACATACTATCATATGATGGTTGCTCTCTGTTTGTCCACATTTTTTCAGGCACCATGGTTCTGTTTTCTTTTTTCCTTCTCTGTTGTTCAGGACTTCGTTTGTGGGTAGTTCTTCAAGTAATATCTTGATTTTGAACGCTTTAAGTCGTGATGCTTTCGGATTGGTTTCTCGTGTCGTTGGTTTGCATTTGTAGTTTATATATTTGAAGAAAGCGTCCCAAT
Source organism: Gigaspora rosea (assembly GCA_003550325.1). Lineage (NCBI taxonomy): Eukaryota > Fungi > Glomeromycota > Glomeromycetes > Diversisporales > Gigasporaceae > Gigaspora > Gigaspora rosea. The sequence goes on along the minus strand of QKWP01000009.1, from coordinate 528,871 downwards.
CTGCTGTTTCCTTCCTGGATTCCCATGCTTGGGTTCTTATTTGTGATTGCCATTTTGCTGTTTGTCTTGCATTGTATATATGTCAAATGAATCTTCTTGTTTTGTGTGTGATTGTTGCTCCCTTCTACTTCATTACGAATATGTCATATCTTATCTCTTCGTAGTTTATTTCTCCATTTATTTTATATCTGTTTTGGTGCTCGTGTATTTTTAGATCTGTAAGTGATTCGAAGGTAAAGCTTATGTCGTTTTTATCGCTAAGTGCTTTCCACATCATCCACCCTGGCCAGTTTTGTATATTTTGTATATCTTTTGTCTTGTATAATGCTATGTTGTGGATGTTCCTTGCTTTTCCGCACATATTTTGTCTCTTCTTTATATTAATTTTTACTTTTCCTTTGCTCTTAGTTACGGCCGCCAGTTGTATTAGTACTGTGATGAAGTGCTTCTCTAGTGAGGGCCATTCTTGTGTGCTCATTTCCCACTGTATGTTCCCTTCTTCTATCTGGCATATCATTCCGTTTCTCTTGATGCCTTGTTGTTCTTCATTGTGTATTTGTACATTAACGTGAATCTGTGTTTTTCCCATATTTTACTTCTTATTTCTTCTAATGTCTTGTTGTCTTCTTGGTTCTTCATTATTTTTATTGAATTCTTTTCCCATATTTTATGGATTGATAGTTTTTCTCTTTTTTTATTTGTTCTTCTTAGTCTTTCTAGATCTTTTTCTTCTATTCTCATCTTCTTTTTACAATCTACCACCAGTTTCCACAATCTATTGATATTTATTTTCTTTGCACACCGTTGGGTATTTATCGACGGATCATTATAGTAGCATCCTTTGCATTGTAATAGTTGTCCGCTTCTCTTTTTTTCTTTCCAATGTCTGACTATACCTATTTCACCTTTTATTAACGTGATTTTGTCTACCAGGTTTATGTTCATTGCTCCCAGGACTACCTAGTTGGATTTTGTTGGTGTCCCTTTGCTAGTCCATGGGTTCGGTGTACATAGTGGTTGGTTTGTGTCTAGGCATATTAGTTTTATGTTCTTTTGCATTTCTTTAACCCATTTGGGTTCTTTTCCTTTTGTCATTTTTATCGTGGTTTGGGCCAGTTTCTTCCATTCCAGAGTGTTTTTATTGTCGTATTCTAGGCATTGTTCTATGTATCTTAACTCCATTTTGTTGCATCTTCCCTTTACTTTCTCTTTGTTTTTCATTGTACCTAGGATTTCGTTAATTGAAGTGCTTTCCATATTTTCTGGTTTTGGCCATTTGTTATTGTTGTTTCTGCTACTACTGATTTGGACTTCTTCCATACTTTATATCATTTTTGCTATTGTAGTTTTGCTTTTCTCTAGTGGTAATATGTACTTATAGTATTCTAAAATCGACTTGTTTGTTTTTGCTGCTTCTTGGATTTGTTGGATTCTTATTTTAAGTATTGATTTTTCGAAATCTTTGTGATTAAGTAGTCTATTTAACATGGACATGTGCTGTGTGATTTGTTTTTCTTGTACTGTTTTAACTCCTTATATTTTATAGTGATGTATTGTTGAGTTCGGTATTGTAGTTACGATCACCGCTTTTTGTTTAACTATTGACGTGTATTGTCTAGTTATTTTTTCAGCCACTGCCTTAGGTAGTACTATATTCTGCACTCTATAGGACACTCTTGCCAGTACCACCATGTTAATCAGGTATACTGCTTGCTTTTCGGTTACTCTTGCTCTTGTTATGCTTCTGATTGCACTCGATGCTTCGTCTGTTATTTTCTTTATACTTGGTTTTCCGTCCGCTTTGCATATAAACCAGCACCCTAGTATTCTACATACATCATTCTCTTGTATTGCTTGTATCGTGCTCCCTAGGTATTCAATTTCTGTTTTTTCTTTGTATTAAACGTCATCAGAACGGATTTGTGAGGGTTTACTTTTATGTTTGTCATTTTGAAGAATGACTTTGCTATATCTAATGTTTTTTCTATCTCATTTTTTGTTCTTGCTAACCATATCGTGTCATCCATGAAGGCTACCTCGGGTCTTTTACTCTCCATTATTTTTCTTTGATTCATGTCTGTATATTCAACTCTTATCGTGTATCCTTGTATTGTTTTGTAGATTTTTGATAGCAGGGGTCGTAGTAGATCCTCCAGAGGAGCGGTGCTATCGTTTCGCCTTGATCCACACCGTCCTGAACCTCGTACGTATCCGTGATTTCCAGATTAGAGATGACAGCATTTTCTCTATTGGTGAATATATCTCCAATTAGATCTACTATTTCACTTGGTATTTTTATCCTTTCCATGTCTTTCTTAAGGAGTGGTATGTACATTGAATTGTATGCTTTTGAGATGTCTTGACTGAGTATCCATAATTCTTTCTTGTTCATCCTCTATCATATGTGCTATTGTTGTTATTGGTATCTCTGTAGATGTTTGTGAAAGCGCTACGTGGTTGTGTTCATTAAGGACTGGGTATCTACTCATCCTAGCACTCAGTTTTCTTGTAATTATTTTTGTGAAAATTTTCCTGGCATGTTCGGTGAGCATTATTGGTCTTGTGTTTTTTAGGTTACCTGTGAATTTTTCTTTTTTCACTATTGGATATATATTGCTGCACTTCCAACTCCTTGGTATTGTTTTCAGATGAATACATGCATTATATATTCTCAGTAATTTTCCTTTTGCTTTTTTTCCTAATTTCTTTAACATTTTATTCGATATCGCTTGTGGTCCCGTTGCTTTTTTCAGCGGTGCCTCCTTGATCGCGATTTCTAATTCATATAAGGTTATATCTTCTTCTATTCCTGTATACCAGCTCGCGTCAATTCCTTTTAGGGGTTTGTAGTCTTCTTTCCAAGAGTCCCACTTCTCTTTATTTTTAGGGTTCTTTTTGGTCCATTCCTGGTAATGACGTTTGATGGACTCTTTGATGTTTTTTGGTTCGACTATTGCATCATCCTTTTCCACGATATTTCTAATTTGTATAGGCTCTTTGTAACGTTGTAGTATACTATCCACCATTTTCTTTGTATTGTTGGCAAAATTGTTGTATCTTTTCTCAATATGTTTCTCTATATTTTGTCTATGCGCTATCTCATTCTCAATTTTCCTTGCTTTATAGATTGTCTTGTGATAGTCTTTTAGTTTTCTAATTTTTTCTTCTATATTGTTTGCTTTATCCTTGTTTTTAAATTCTATGCTAATTTCTATGTTACATTCTCTGCTTATTTCTTGTATTTTCTTGTTTGTTTCTTTTATTTCTTGTATCCCACCTTCTTTACTTTGTTTGGTAAGCCTTTTTATTAATCTACTTATACCTTTTAATGCATTGTGGAGTTTTGTCGCTTTTCTTGAGAATGCGTAGAATGCCTTAGGTGTTATTTTCGCTCTGGGTATGGTTTCATCTGCGATTTTTTTAATAATTTTTCCAATATTGTTCCATTTGGAGTTAAGCTGTTCCTCCATATGGATTGCTTGGTAACTCGTCTCTTCTTTGTCCTTGATTGTGGCTTCCACGCCTTCTGTAAAGTCATTCCATTTTTCTGGGGACATCTCGTTGTATAAGTAGATTTTCCTCTTTTGTCTCTTTGTTCTGAACTGTTTGATATTAAAGTTTGGTCGCCATTCCATGCTAATTATTCTGTAGTCGCTGTCCGTTATTCTTTCTGCATCGATAATGTTTGGTTTCGTTATTGCTGGTATGAGATTATGTGTTATGTAAATGTTATCTATTTGGCTTTTCATCTCCTGCCTCGACCATGTCTCTTCTTTTATATCGAAATGTTGTAGTATGCTTATCATTCCTATCTCTTTTAGGCTTTTAAACATTGCCATTGGTTTCTTTATGTCTCTTACTTTATCATAGTTAAAGTCATCTAGAATTATCATTTCGTAATTTTTGCTTCTTGCCTAATTTGCTCATTTAACAATTTCTTTTTGCGTCTTTTTCTTTAGTTCCTTGTTGGTTGTTGGCATGTATACTGATATGATCCTTATTCTTTGATTTCTTGGAAAATAAAAATCTATTGCTAGTGCTGTCTCTGATAGAGTTTGTATGTTGTGGATGTAGGGTTGTATTGTCTTTTTTATTGCTAATATTGTTCCCATGCTCGATTCTCTGTTTTTGACTATATCTTGGTTGCTGTTTGCTGTAAATATATCGTAATATGGGTTTGCTAGTTTCATTTTGTAGTTGTTGGTCTTTGCTATCTTTGTCTCTTTCATGCTTATTATGTGTATGTCCCTTTCTATACAGTATTCTATCCAATTTCTATACTTGATAACTACATTTATACCTTGTACGTTGTGAGTTACTATATTTATGTTTTCCAATTCATATTGGTTTTTATCTAATTTCGTTTGTGAGTTTTGTGCTTTCATGATGGTCTATGGTATAATGTCCCATGTCGGTTCCGGTAGTGGCTCTAATTTAAATAAGTAGTTGGGTGTTTTGCCTAGGTCGAAAATTAGCTTTAGATCTTCTAGTATATTTTTTACGTTTTCTTGTTTTGTGATTGGTATTTGGATTTTATAGCTGTCTGTTTCTATTTCGTCCAAGATGTTTTGCATTTCTTCTAGCGTATTTGGTACTTCAAGTCTGTCGGTTTCCATGTTCTCCGTCTTCATTGTTCTTGTCTCTGCTTCTGCTTCTTTGTTGTTTATCTCTATTCATTCATCTGGGATTCTGTGGAAATAGTATTGGGTCCTTAGTAACCTTACCGTGTCGATTAACTGTTTGGTAGTGACTATGGGCACCGTTATATGAAGGTCCTTAATGTCTTCGACGTTTTCTGGCAGTGTAGGTTTCTCTGTAGAGTTAGCCATCATGATATGTTTCTGTATAGGTAGGGAGAAGCTGTATATCATTTTTATTTCTTCTAAGAATTTTATACCTTCTACTGTGTCATCTATCAGGTACTTGTATGCCGTCTTTGTTTTAATTTGATTTACATCCATAGGTAATCCAGGTCTTTGCACAAAAAAGTCGTTTGGTATAAATTTGAAGTGGTATTTTTCTCTAAGTTCTTTAACTATCTCTTGGATTGATTTGTTTGTTTTGATCGTGTCTATTGGGAAGTTTTCTCTATATCTTGCTGACAATTCTTGCGGTATTAGTGGTAGTGGTTTTTTCTTTGGCGGCAATTCGAAGTACCTTTCTGGTAACTCTCTCTCCCATTTGTAATATTCTGCTAAGGCTCGCTTATGCTTTATTAAATCTCTCAAATTATGTCTGTCCTTGATTGGGAAAATTCCTCTTAAGTCTGTATTCAGGTCTTTAGGGTTACTGGATAGTTGCTCTAGTTCTACAAAATAAGAATCTGGTAATTGTGCAAAAGTGTATATCTTCCTTAGAGCTGCTAGTATAGCTCTAAGGTTGGCTCGGTTTCTTAGTGGTAGATTGAATGGTAGTATATTGGTTATTTCCTTTGGTATTTCTTCGGGGTTTTCTGGCAGTTGTTAAAGTGTGTTTGAATTGCTTCATTAATAACCTGCCACATTTTGTCTCCCTGGAGTTCACTTTCCATTTTCATAAAGCCTCTACAGTAGTCCAACACTTTTGCTATTTTCCTTGGGTTCTTGTCCATTTTGTAATTGGTGAGGAAGTTTATTGCTATTTTCTGTCTGACCTTTCTATTTATTTGATCTCTTATCTCTCTATTTGTTACTGTGATACTATGTTTCCCTTTGTAATTCTGCACTGCTTGCTCATATATTCCTTCAAACTCCTTCTGGTGTGCTGGCATAATTTTCTTGTCCCTTGTAAAGGTACGAAAAAAGTTTTTATCTAAGTATTTGAATTTGAGCGCTATAGCTGTTGTGATACTATGTGTTGTAGGTTTGTGTATCAGTTTGTATTTGATGAACCCCTGCATGAGTGCTTCGTTTTCAAAGGCTNGAACTCCTTCTGGTGTGCTGGCATAATTTTCTTGTCCCTTGTAAAGGTACGGAAGAAGTTTCTGTCTAAGTATTTGAATTTGAGCGCTATTGCTGTTGTGATACTATGTGTTGTAGGTTTGTGTATCAGTTTGTATTTGATGAACCCCTGCATGAGTGCTTCGTTTTCAAAGGCTTCTAGAATTTTCCCGTAGTGCCATAACTCTTCATTGAATTCTTTTGTTTCTATCTGTATTAGCCCTTCTATTACTTGCTATGCTCAGGCCATTTCTTCTTCTCTTTTTCTTCTAGTATGAGTTTGCTGACTTCCTGTTGATTTTGCCTTCTTTGCTGCATCGCTATATAATCTCTGTAGTATATTCTGTTCACTTCTTTCTTTGCTCGGTATGTTTGTTGAGGTCTCGTCTATTTCCATATCAAGGGTTTGTTCGGTGTGGGTCAGCTCGAGGGTAATTCCTTCCTTTTCCGTCGTAATCGTCATTGGATCTCAGCTTGTTTCTGTATCATGTGTTGTCCGGTTCCCATCACGTTCGGATTGGAATTGGTGTTTACTGATTTTGTCTGCTTCTCGATTCTGTTGGATCAGGTCCATCCGAATTTGTGTGTTGTTTATTTCTGTTGTTGTTTCTGACGTCATACTTGGAATTTTCGGGGTTAAGCCAGATCTGCTGTTTTGTTCAACTATCATTGCACTTGTTGATTCGCATGGCTTGCTGTTTTCTTGGGTAGTGGTGTTTAGTAGTTCACTAGTTATGTCATTTGTGGTTTGTTTCCTTCTCTTTTGTGTGTTAGGTTCTTAATATGCATCATATACTTCCCTGCTTCTACTAACTGCTGTGCTTTCATATTTATTATCTCTTTTCTGTCTTTATTTATATTTTCACAGGCTGTGCCCGTCCTTGTTGTATTTTGTATTCCTTGGAGTGCTCGGTCACTTTTCCTTTTCTTGTCCTGTTTCTTGTTAGTTTGCCTGTCTTCTGTTTGTTTTATTTATTGGTTTTTCTATGAACTTTGTACACGACTTTCCTCTTTTCTGTTTGTTTTAATTTTTGTTTGTGTAAAAATTGATGTACGGGAAAGAGTTCACAAAATGGTCCATAAAAATTTTTTACTAATTAAACTTATTTAAAATATAATTATATACTGAAATGATGTTTTTTGAGTACTAAGAAAGTTTATTAGATATATTTTATTAGTAAATTTTGCATGATGCCAAATTTTTATATTTTTATTAATTGATAATCCACCTATTAACTGGAAAGTAGCGAAATGTGGTGTTCTTCCATATAAAATTATTTTTCTTACTAAGTTAATGATACATGTCCACTAATTGAAGTTGTAGAGCTCATCGAGACACATCTAACGGTGGTTAAATCATCCAAATCAACCTAGTGGATAGCGAGATATCATCAAAAAACGATTGCCCGACTATATAAAATCCTATGGTACAGATTACACATAAAAATCACTATAAGCGAAATGTGGCGTACTTCTATCTAAAACTTTTTTCTTACTAAGTTAATAATACATGTTTACTAATTAAAGTTGTGGAGCTCATCAAGACGCATCTAACGGTGGTTAGATCATCCAAATCAGTTCAGTGGATGGCGAGATATCGTCAAAAAACGATTGGCTGACTATATAAAATCTCTAACAAACATTTGTTTACATAGAGATAGTCAGCCAATCATTTTTCGACGATATCTCGCCATCTGCTGGGCCGATTTGGATGTTCTAACCACTGTTAGATGCGTCTTGATGAGCTCTACAACTTTTAATTAGTGGACATGTATCATTAACTTAGTAAGAAAAAATGGTTTAGATAGAAGCACGTCACATTTTGCCTATAGTAATTTTCATATGTAATCTGTCATGGGATTTTATATAGTCAGCCAATCGTTTTTTGATGATATCTCACTATCCACTAGGTTGATTTGGATGATCTAACTACCGTTAGATGTGTCTCGATGAGCTCTACAACTTTAATTAGTGGACATGTATCATTAACTTAGTAAGAAAAATAATTTTATATGGAAGAACGCCACATTTCGCCACTCTCCAGTTAATAGATAGATTATCAATTAATAAAAATATAAAAATTTGGCATCATGCAAAATTTACTAATAAAATATATCTAATAATTTTTTTAGTACTCAAAAAACATCATTTCAGTATAATTATATTTTAAATAAGTTTAATTAGTGCTAAAAATTATAATATATTAGTAATATATTATATTATATATATAATTATATATATTATATATGTGTAATGTAAGACTTTGGCTTACTCCCCTTCCTCCCTATGATATTACGTAATATCTGTCATGGCCCTAAACAGCAAAGTAATATTTAAGGGTAGGGTGTCAATATTTCCATTTTCATATAAAATAGATTGTAGATTAACTTTGTATAACCATATTATATGATTAATATAAAATATCATATGATTCGACCAATAAGGATTATCAAATTTTTGTATAACCCAGGAAAAACATATTGACCTCAGAAAATTTAATTCTATATGAAGTTTATTTTTTTTAAAGAGATGCATTTCTTACAACTTCACTATTATAAACAAGCTACTTTAAACTATATATTATATAAATATAGTAAAAATTGACTTAGATAATAAAAAGTTTATTAGAAGTATATTTTTATTTACTGAAAAATGATCTATGTACACCCTACCCTTAATAGATATAGAATGTTTTGCATATTCACTGATTTGATTTTAGGGGTCTTTTTTCGATAAACCATTACACAAACTTCTGCTATTAAGTGTAAAGAATAACAAACAAAACCTTCAAATAATAAAATAGTTTTTTGGCCTCTATATGAGATAAATAAGCAATAAATATTCAAAAAACAGCTACGCCAAGCTGTAAAAGGAAGCAGTATTACTAGTTGTTGAAGCATTTTGGTATTTTCGAGTAGAAAAGGATCAGTTTGTCATTGAATGATCAGTTGTATAATGGGTATACATGAGGACGAAACTATTTCGGGTTCTAAAACCTGAAATTAAAATTTGAAGACGAAATTGTTTTTGACCTATTTTACTTGAAAGACAAAATTATTTGATACTTTTTTTGAATAGACGAAATTATAAGGAACATATCTATATAAATTTTATTTGCTTTTCCTTATAAAAAATTTTAATCTTCTCTAATGGAGACGAAATAGGTCTTTTTCAAAAATCAATTTCGGTGGCATCACTAATAATGGGTAAGGGTAAATTCGAAAGAACTTTTCAGAAAAACTACCTTTTTAACTTACTTTCAGCTAATCATTAAACATGTAGATATTACAATATTCTATACACTTAATTATAAGTTTAAAAGACCGTTGTTGTCAAAACTCACTTTGAGCATGGAGGACTTTCTCACATTTCGGAAAAGCACAGGTTTATCATGAGATAGCCGACCAATCAGCAACTATTTCCTCATGCACACATGACTTATGTTTACTAGATAATCTTTGGACTATGGCGGGTTTATTATGAGATAGCCAGCCAATTAGCAATCGCATGTGTATAGATAATCGTTGAACTCGCGCTAATATACATCGCTACGCGCTAATGCTGTTATTATAATATACCACTAGTGCTAAGTATTTACAATAATATTTTTGATATTTTTTTTTTAGTATAATTACTAACACTTTTTTTATCTTGTGTTGACCTTGTTTAGCACCAGGTAGCATTTTGACTTAATAAGAAACTGGTATAAAGTACCAGCTTTTTGTTGTTGTTTTTTTCCTTTTTTTTTTTGTAACTGTACTAAATTAATTTTTTTTTATTTTTGGTTCTTTTAGCATAGCGACAATCAAGACTTTGAACCTAGCATCTCCCCAAAGATCAGTTACGTATATACTTTAAAACCTTCAATCTTGATGTTGGAAGCGAAAGTTTTAGAATGCCTTAAAGTATATTTTTTTAGTTGGGTATTAGGATTATGCACATATGTACAAGTGCTATGGTGAATTTTGTTATCCATTAAAAGTTCTTTATTCTTTAAATATACTTTGTATTTTCATAAGGAAAAATTTTCTTAGTTCTTTATATAGGTTGTTTTTTATTATCAAAAAATTATAATCAACCTTTCTATACCGAATTGAAAAGTTTATTAAAGCCTATAGCATTTTTATAGTGAGCTATTTATTATATAATTTGAAAATTTTAAATAAAGAGGTTCGTTGTATAGGGTCAACTATATACAAAAAAAATTTATCGAATAAAAATAAATTTTTTTATTAAATAGAATATATAAACCTGTTAATTAGCTTCTTTTTTTTTATATGTTCGTTAAAAATTATTAAGCAATTATTTTTTTTTTATATGTTAAATATATAGTATATTACGAATCTATTAAAAATCTTGAATTCCAAAGTAGTCGTTTGACCCATCATCTGGGGTATTATAGAGTATAAACCTGTATCTAAGTAATGTATGTATAGATATAAGCAAAAAAAATTTACGAAAGTATGTATGGTTAGCAATACTTATAAAATTTATCTTTTTTTAGTAATCTCTTTTTAATAGTTAGGGTTAGAGTGAGTGCTAATATTGTTCTTCTTCACGTTAGGGTTGGTATAGGTTATAGATAAAATCTTTTAAAGAACTTCTTTTATGAACTATACATAAATCTTAATTTCTACTATACATACTTTATCAATTATACACTACATATTTGCTATATATTCATCATCCGGAACGCAACCTTGTATGTACATATGTACGTACGTATCTCAAATCAATTCCTTATTACCGATACAATATAAGATTAAATATTTGATATTGCTCATTAGTAATTAATTATTTATTTTGTATATAAAGAATTCTTTGTGTGCATCAATTTCATGTATATTATATACTATACATCTGGCATTGATTTTTTTGTCATTGTTGAAATTATTTGTATGGATATTTAATGTATACAAAGAATTTTTCTAACCAAATTTATTACTATTGTATATATATAATTAAAAATTGATTATTATAACAATGAAATATTTATTATACAATTAAAAAAATTATGAAATTTATAATAAATTAAAATTTATAATTTATAATATAAAAATAAATATATAAATAAATAATATTTAATTTTTTTAAAAAAATTTTTATTTTTTTTATATACATATTTACAAATTTTTAAATACATTTACAAGCTTTTTTAAAAATGTCTCAACAAAATATTTAACAAAATTGTTCACTTTGTTCAAAAAATATGATTTATTTTAGAAATATTACAGACAATCTTAAAATTAAAATTGATAATTGTCCTGATAAAGAATATTATAAAGATCTTAAAGTTGGATTTGATAAATTATGTTTTGAGTGTTATATGAAAATTGTAGATTCTCATCGACTTCAAATATCTACAATAAATAGAAATAATGAATTAGACAATTCAAATTTAATGGAAATTAATGATTTAAATGAATCTAATAGATTTAATACTTCAGCAAATTTAATGAATATTAATAATTTAATTGAAATCAATGACTCTACTACTTCAGATTTAATGGAGATTAGTAATTTCATTGAAACTAATGAATCTGAGATTAAAAATTCAGTAAATCTTATAGAATTAATTGAAGCTCAAAAAGAATATTTAAATGAAAATAATTTAAATGAAATTAATCAACAATTTGTAGATATCAAAGTTGATATAACCAATAATATGGTTTCAATTGATTTAGAAAATTTTGATCAATTAATTAAATTAATTGTTCAAAAAGATTTAAAAATAGAATCTTTAATTGATCAAAATAATAATTTAATGGCAACTACTTTAAATAATTCAGGTAATTACTATATTATATTTAATTGTTTTAATTTTTAATTTTAATTATTTTAATAATAATTTATTTAAAAATAGAATCTTTAATTAATCAAAATAATAATTTAATAGCAACTACTTTAAATAATTCAGGTAATTACTATATTATATTTAATTGGTTTAATTTTTAATTTTAATTATTTTAATAATAATTTATTTTTTAAAGCTCTAAATTATTCATTTTCTCAGCAAATGGAATTATTAACAACTGTATTATTAAAATATCAAAAAGAAAATAATGAATATTTATTAGATCCTGAACAATTTCAGCAAATGATTGAATTAAATGAGCCAAAATTAAGGGGATTTTTTGATGAAATGATTAATGCACTAATTCCAACAAAAAGACTTGATAAAAATAAAGAAAAAGCAAAAAAACAAGTAGTTGGATATTGCTATCTCTTAGTTGGAATAAGAAATAAATTTGTTAAAAATTTTAAATTAGATCTTGGTCTTTATTTACAATCATCAGGAATGTCTAATTCTGGAATTAATACATTATCAAATGCTGGTCTTAGTGTTCATACAAAAACAATACAAAAATATAAAAAAAATATTGCAAAAACCCATCCAATACGAATAAATGAATATTTTAATTTAAATGTAAGTTATATATTTAATTTTATTAATTTTAAATTTTTAATTTTTAATTAAATATTAAATTATTATTTAGGCAAATACTTTTTATTGTTTTAATATTGATGATTTTCATGATATTCATGGAATTCGTAAACCCAATACAACAACACTTAGTTCTGTAAATCATATGGCAACATGTGTGGCAAAACCAGTTATTAATACATCTCCAGCTTTGGCAATTATAAATAATAATTTATTTTTTAATCCAAAAAATGTTGAAGAATTGCTTATTATACAATATTTATATTCTGAAATTAAAGGTACTTTCGATCTAAGCTATAATTTACAAAAATTTAATTGGATAAATGATCGAATTCAATTTGAAGATCAAAATCAAATTGAATTACTCACAATACATATATATGATGATGCTATAAGTGAACGTAAAGAAGAAAGGTCAATGAAACATCTTAAAATAATTGGTGTTCAAAAACAAAATTTACATTCAACAAAAGATTATTTAGATGCATTAAAAATGATTACTTCAATAGAATCATTACAACAATATCTTCAGAATAATGTTATACCAATAATTGCAGATTGGCCAGGACAATATTTTATTAGAAAAATTTTAACACATTATTATAAAGATATTGACACACCTGAATATAACTCTATTTTAGTTTCTGAAAATTTTAAAAATTTTATTCCAATTATTGGTCCTCTTCATGTTTCATTAAATTTTCGTGAACAAGTAATTCATGTTCATTATTTATTTTTTGAAAAATTTTTTCACTATTTATTTGGTAATAAAAAAAAATTTGCAAAAAAGCCCAAGCCTTGGAGAATCAATTTATTACTTGAATTAGTTCATAATGGTTGGAAAAAATATCACAAAAAATTTTATTAAAATTTGGAAATAATTGTAAAGATATAGAATATAGAATGACAATAGATCTTTTGGATAATTTAGTACCTGCAACTTTGGATATTTATGCAATTCTTTTTAGATCTGGACATTTTAAACAATATTTTGATACTTTATTTTGATTATGGACTTTTGCATTAAGATGGAAAAGAAAAAATTATAATAAAGCACCATTAGCTTTTATATCAGATTATCTTTATTGGCAACAAATTAATCATCCATTAGCAGATATTATACCAGAATCATTAGTTAATTTTAATGATTATTTTGTAGAAAATTTCCATAGTCGATTACGAGCAAATATTAATAATAGCTATACAGCAAATAATATTATTGAACAATCTTATGTATTAGATATACATAATAATCAACTATTTAATACTTTTTGTACTGAAAAAGTATATCCATATAAGCCAAAACAATTAGATTATTTGATAAAAAAAAGTAGCTTATTTTTATTAGAACATTTTCAAAAAATTTTTCAAAATATTGGAAAAAGTCGAATAATTACTAGTAAAAACAAAAAAGAAGAAAATAAATTTTTTATGGCAACATTAAATGAAACTCTTGTGCTTAAATGTTTGCCAGCAGGTTATTATACAGCTCATTTACCAACATTAGATGCTTGTGATCATTGTTCAATTCCAATTAGATTTTCAACTGGTAAAGTATATATTTGTGGACATTCTTATCATGATGAGTGTTATAAATCAGCTTGTAAACATTGTTTAGAATATTATAAAAAAGGAGTTTATAAACAAGTTAAATCATTTACAAAAGGATTAAAAAAAGTTGATGAAAATATTTTTGAACATGAAAGTACAGATAATGATAATGATGATGATAATGAATTAGATGATGAAAATAATACTGAAACAGAAGAAAATATTGATAATGAACTTCAAATAGCTATTGATACTATTGATCAATGGATAACTATATAATAAATCAATTATAATTATTTATATTTATAATTTTTATTTAAAAATTTTTAATAAATCTATTTATATATATTATATTATAAACTCCAATCAATTAATATGTATTATAATTAACTTTATTATAAAATCTAAAATATATATATATAAATTATTAATAATAGATAAATTTAGAATAATATTTATATTATTCATAAATTAAATTAAATCTATAATAATTTTAAACTATGCCCAGCCTAAGTACAGTATCTTTAATTCCATCATAGTCTATTTTTTAAAATCACTAAAATCTTGTTATACTCATTATGACCATTACATTAAAATTACAACAAAATAAAGGTCCAGCTCTAGTAAACCAATTACGGCAGGCAAACTTACGTTGTCCCATCAAAATTCCTTGAACAGTCCCGGTCAGTGGACTGATAATTTTCTCATACTTATTCCCTAATAATTAAAGTTACATTTAATTTTTAATCTGTTTAATCAATATATTAACAAATATAAATTTTATAGCACTTACGAGATCGCTATGAAGAATATTATCATCATGCAAGAATAAAAGTTCAAGCGCTATTTCCTTAACAACACGTAGTTTGTCTGTCTATTGTAATCTCGTAAACTTTGTCTTTAGAGTTTCGCGCGAAGTTCCTACATTAGCATATTATTGTAAAACCATATTATAACATCCGTTGCTATTTAATACAGTCCTAAATCCCAGCTTGTTGCAACCAAATATCGAATTTCTAAAGCAAATATAAATAAAAAGCAAGTTACAAAAAAAAAATAGTTAATAATGAGTCTTTATCTCAGGTAGGCTCACGAAATTAATTTAATACTTCAAAAAAGTTCTCATTTAAAATAAAGAATAGATTAGACTTATCTGAAATAGCGTAACTTTATAAGCTGTTTGAAACAGACTATTTCGGTACTTCCAAGATTTTGAAAAAATCATATGGTAGAATATCTTTAAACTTCTACTATTATCCGGCATACAATATTTTGGCTCATATGAACCTACCTTGTACTGCGCGATGCAAGGCGATGCAACTTGAGTTTCCTGTAGAGACGCTCGCTACAAAGTTATCTACTTAGTAAAATCTGATGTTGATATGTATTTTTGGTTAGTTCACTTATACGCAAAAATTTCGATTTTTACAGTACTAAACTATATAAATACTTGTGTAATATCTACACTGATCTACACTGGAATATATCGGATTCGAAAGTCCTCCATGTTCTCATTTTGTGATAAATTTTAATAGCAAATAATTCTTGATCATAATTGGCTAATTTTGGGGTGAAACCAAATCGGTGGATATGGTATACTTACTATAATACTTATTATCTATTATGTCTATATCTTTATTCTTATCTGTATTCATCATATCATCATCTGTATCATTATATATATCTATCACCATCATATCTTTATTTCATTCTTCACTTGATAACTTATCAATCTCATTTGCCAGTCTTCAACAATTGCTTGTAAACAGTATGACATTTTATTGTCTTTGCTACTATTAGGGTTTAGGATAAGTCTAGTTGATTCAAAAGATTTGATCAGAACTTCTTTACTAATTTTCTTCAAGTAAGTTAATTAGTAAATTAGAATTTCATATAATTGTAACTTTAAATATACAATAATTTAATATGATTTTTCATGATTTAAATACTATGATAAAGTATTAGTAAAAGACAAACTAATACAAAAAATTATATGAAATAAGTGCTACCAAAAAAAAATAACACTTTGAGCTTTTATTATATAATTGAAAGCTCAAAATGCTAATTTTCTTTTGAAGTACTCAAATTTGTCAATTTTTGTAATACAATCATATCTTTTATATTTGCAAAACCTATTCACAAACAAGCTCATATAGTGCTTTTTTGTAATTGCCATTTTTGGTAAATTTTTTTTCCTTTTTCTATTCATTCTTTCTATTATTTTTGTACACTACTTTTAAAAGACTTATTTACTGATACATTGAATGGCTATAAAACAATAATTGTCCTATCAGGTATTTCTAAAACATCTAAACTCTTAAAATTCAATGCTTTAATAATATTTTTACATATATAGCTATAATAACAGTCAACAAAAATTATATCTTTATCTTTAAAAAACTATTTGGTCATGCTCCAATAACCTGTGAAATATAGATAGAAACTATCAAATCTCCTTTCATGTTCACATAGAATGCTGTTGCTATTACAATGTTTTATAAAAACCTTTTCTTTAGTTTGTTTTTAAGTTTGAAAATTACAGTTGGTGGAAGCTTGTTACCAAAAGCTATATAATTTAGAACTACAGTAAATTGCACTTTATTACTTTCTGTAGTTTTAATAGGCACTTTGCAAATACTTCAAACTCAATTGTTGAATTTCTTGGCATATTAAACTACATGGATATTTTGTCAAAAGAAATAATATTTTTTTTTTTTGAAATTTTGAGTTTTTTCACATGCAATTTTAAGAAAATTCTTAACAATTAAAAGTGTTTTTTTTAGAAACTTCTGTACAATTTGTGTGTGAACCTGTTTTACTAGGTTGTATTGATTTTTAAAATGTATGATCTAGCTATACAAAAACTTAGCATTTTCACAACCAAGAGTTGGTTCTAACTCTTTATTTTTGTTCCTAATTATAAATATTGTAATGTCTTGCATTTTCTCACTTTTTTGTTTGATGTAATCCAATAGCTCATTTTCAAGAGCAAAGTACTTGGCCTTTTTGGTTGCTATCCTTGAGGGCTCATATTTGCTTTTTGTTTTTGACAGGTTTGAGCTTTTTTTTGCTTTTTTTATTCTTGAACTCGTTTTCTATCAAATTATAAAATTGTGCAGCATGGCAATTAGAAGTGTTTTTTGTATATTTAATCGTCTCAAGTTTAAATGCAATAGTATAGTTTGATTTTTGCATTCTAAATCTATGTTTATTGTAAGAGATTCATTCATGTAAATAAAAGTAAATTATACTTATATGCCTAAAGGGTTGTATTACAGATAAAGAAAAAAAAGATAAAGTGCTAATTCTTCAAATCAATACAAGTAAGTTTAGCATTTTTTTTCAAAAAAAATATATATAGAGAATTCTATTTATAGCTTTAAAAAAAAGGTTGATTTTAAATGTAAAATTTATACAATAGAACTATTTATTAAAAATAAATATAAAATATAAACAGAGCAAGTGTTAAATATAAATTGGTGCAATAAAAGAACAGACATTTTAATAATAAATCTATACAAATGAAAGGCTTTCATAATATTTGCTCTGATTCTCCGACAGATATTCTTCTGCAGCTTCCTTATATTCTTCTTCAGAAGGGTATATTGCAGTTTCAATTAATATTTTCAGCGTAGCTTTAACCGTTTGCTATTTCAAAAAGATAAAAGATAAGTATTCTTAAATATTTTAAAATAATTAAAAAAAATAATTAAAAATTTACCTGAATAAATTTTTTTTTATGAGCTAGGTTAAAGCTTTCTGTCATTCTTTCTTCAACTTCCGCCAATCTTCGATCTATCTGATTAATTTTTTCAGATAAATCGTCAAATTTATTTAAAATTTGATTTAAAAGTTCCTGAAATATCTTAAAAATTAAAAAAAAAGTTAATTATAATTTTATGATTAAGTAAAAAAAAAAAATTAAAAAGCATAGAATATTTAATACGTTCAGGATGTCTTGAAGTAATTTGAGTAACTGGTAATGATGGTCCACCTGAGGTAACACCTTCAGAGGTAACAGAACGCTCAGTTAATACCTCTGAATTTTTTTTATTTCCTGCAAGCATTCGTGAGAAAATACTTGGATTTTTTGCAAGTTTTTTGGCAATTTTCGGCATTTTTCAAAATTATGAAATAAGTGAAAGTAGTGTATAAAATAAATAAATATAATAGAAAATAATAATAATAAAAAATAAGAAAATAAAAAAATAAAAATACAAATTAGAAATAAAATAAATAATAAAAATAAAAAATATAACTATATTAAAGAAAAAATTAATGTGAATAAAGCGAATAATTGTAAATAGTTTTTAGGTAATAG
>QKWP01000009.1:463195-506932 GCA_003550325.1 Gigaspora rosea | reverse complement strand
CCTGTCCCACACAGGTATTACCTATACTTCAGTAACTTACGCACTCACCGAGGCAAGCAACTTGCAGTCAGGGGGTACCTAACCGCTACCATTACCTACTTCTGCCCTTGTAAGGTTCACACCGACCCCGGTACCCACCATTACTTTCCTACCGGTCCATCACCGGGTGCGCCAAACTTCCAAACCAGTTGGCCCGGAAGGGTTGATCTACCCAGCATTAGTTGCTACTATGGTTTTTCTTCCCCTGGTACCTAATTCCAGAACATAGGTCCTTTTCCTCCAGTACGATTCCGGCAGCCAGGTTGGTGGACCCTCTCTCCGAAGGTCATATCGTCCAGTTCTCCAGCTCTGGTTTCCGATATTCCGGTTCTGGTAGCACCGTCAAAGACCGTTGCTACCTCCTTACTCGGGACTTTCCAAATGGGTTTCCATTTCCCGGTTCCTTGGATTTGTCTGTGTCACCGGACACAACTTCACCCGAAAGCTCCCATTCGAGATGGTAACCAAGGACTACAGGTAATATACCCAACCGATCGACAGGAAACGGTTACTGTAACACAGGTCTATTTTTCCAAAGTGTCGCCAGTGGGATTTGAACTCTAGACCTGCCACTTGGGGGTGACAACTTACCAACTTCCCTAAGTCGCCACACCCTATTATTTTAATTTTATTTAATATATATTTTTTCATTTGTCTTAATATAATTAATACTTTAATTTTGTCAAGTTTAATCAATTCGAATTAGTTCAAATTAGTTTAGTACTATAAATATCACAGCAATTTTATTCTAATATTTTATCGCATGAAAATATTTACTTTTATTAAGTTTTATGTCATAACAAAAAAAATTCCTTGCAAAATTATGTTATTATTTTCGAATTATTCTTAAATAATTTGAAATGGTTTATAAAATAGGCGTTCTGAATTATTTTAAATTTATTCGAAAACGTGCGAAATATTTTGTATAATGTTAATTTTTTAGCCCTTAAATTTTTATACTTAATATCGTCTTTTAAATAAATTAATATACTGAACTTTAAATTTACAGGGTTTTTACTCTATAGAATTTATATGTATTTAATTAATGCGAAACATTTCAAATTATTTTTAAAGGTTTCTATACTGATTTAATTTTATTAGAAGATAAACTTATTAACTAAATAATCATTGGATTTATCAAAGCGTGGAATTATATGAACATGATCATGTTCCAAGTACATTGAATGTACTCAGAACATGATTATTTGTTTCAGAAGATGGCAGGTTATCAGAAATTAAATATGGAAAGTATTAATAGGATCACTTTTTTGTAGGTCTACAGTACATTATTTAGAAATTATTTAATATTATTTTGTGTTTACGAATATTACTTAATATTTTCACAATATTTCAAAATTTATATTTCAAAATATTTCGAAATGTTTTCAAAATATTTCAAAACCATTTTCAAAATATTTTGAAATTTTTTTCGAAATATTTTGAAATTTATTATTTCGAAATATTTCGAAAAATATTTCAAAATATTTCGAAATTTTTTACGAAATAGAAAAATTTCGAAATTATTTTCGAAATATTTCGAAAGATATTGCATATCGCAATTTCTTTCAAAATATTTCGCACATATAAATTTGCTAATGCAAGACACAATATTATAACAAACCGTAATAGACATTGGTAACAAGGAATTTGCTATAGATTTTGCATTTGTTGCTATATTAAAATTCCATGCTCTTGCTATTTCAATAGTACAGTCAGACCTCTCTAAGTGCACGTCGTTGGTACCGGCACTGAGGCGTGCATTTAGAGGGGGTTGCAATTAGGGAATAGCCAATAATATTGTGGTAAAAATTATGATTACGTGTGCATATAGCTGCTAATTATATACATGCACATACGTATACAAGTTTTAATATTATTTTACAATAAAAAATTTGGACGTATTGAATTTATATTCAAAGCTACCTGAAATTGCCTAATTCCTATGCAAATGCTTGAGATCAAGCATTCTACAAAATTTTATTAAAAATGATTTTTGCAATTTCAATATTTTGTACTGATGTTATACTGATGTTATTATGGCAACAAAGCATAAATGAGGATGATATGTAATACTATTAGTATAATTTATTAACAATTACAATGATACAATTAATATTGCTATAGTATATAATGATTATACCTTTTTTACATCTAAAATCAATAATTTTGATTGGTTATCAATTATGTGAGTGCATTTATAGAGGGACTTTATATATAATGGGCCAAAAAAATAGTATGCACATGCAGAATAAAGAATGTGCATTTACTTATAAGTCCCATGGTGGGCCCACGCTTTTATTGTGTATTTAAGGAGGGGCAGCATTTAGAGGTAGCATTTAGGGGGTCTGACTGTACTTTACTTATAGTACGTTACAAAATTGGAACAATGCATGTTATAGAGATTAGTTGAAGAATGGAGATTTTTCTTTATAACTTTATAAATTAACTATATGTCTTTCATTGTAACTTTATGAAGTATTATGCTTGTTCGCTACGTATTAATATAAATTTATAAAATATGTTGCTTATATTAATGAATTGATTTTTATTAAATTATATAATACATATTACTGTATATATTAGATAAGCTACAGTACTAACTTTACGGGAGTTTTTTAAAAAAAAATTTAGAACAAATACTTAAGACTCCAGTCCTATAAAATGCCACCATTTTATTACTAGTATATATTGGCATTTTGGTATTAGGGTTAGGAATTATATAACTGATTGGTATAATATTATCCTATACTATATGCTATATCGTTATATTTCATTAGCATCACACTATTTCAGCGATTTAATGCATTTTGCTATATTTGAGTTAGAGCACAGCCAAAATTCAGCAGATCGCAGGGCACCATAAATGTTATAGAACACTCACCTAAATGCTAGAGTTAGTACTCTAGTACTAAGCGAAAATCACTGTAAAGCATCAAACAAAATCCACTGCAAAATAATGTAGCAAACTACCAAAACATCGTAGAAATCTACCTAAACGTAGCACTGAGTGCACAAAGAATTCTAATTATACAACTTCAACAAATTTGAAAACTGAGATCTATCTATACCTACCAAAGAGAGCAAAGTGTTAATTCAAATGAAAAAAAGCAAACTATGCATTAGACAAGTAGTAATAACACCAACAACTGGCGATTTCTAAAACTGGCAACTTATACAACTAATGACTTCTACTCCTGCAATTGACGACTCCTACAACGACACTCCTACAAATGACGACTCTTGCAAACAATGACTCCTGTCAAACAATGATGTAAAAATGAAAGAACGGTAAAAAAAAACTGATTAGTACTGTAAAAATAAAAAATACTTATCTGTACCGATCTGCAAAACCTGCGATGCCCACAATCTACTAAATTTAACAAATTTTTTCTATATAATCACAATTTTTTTTATAATTTTTTATTATAGTTGTGATTATATAGAATTCCCTCTATAATAGTCATCTCTATATAATCACCACTTTTTGTATCCCAAAGGTATAACTATATGATAATTTTTTAGAGGGGAGTCACTCATCTATTATGTCCTATATATATATCTTTTACAGAAACTAGCACTTTTTTTTAATGAGTTTAAAATAGCTTAAGTTAATATTAAAGTTATTAATATTATTTTTTTTATAAGGGAAAATAGATTTATCACACCTGTGACATATCACACCTTTGCTTCAACCAATCAAATATCAAATCACATGATTTTATAGGCAAAAAATTTTATTTTTTAAAAATTTAAAATTTTACTTAATAAAGTGTAAAATATATCGTATATTCCTGAAAATAAGTTACTCCAAAAATAAGTTACCCTCTAATTTTTTTCAAAAATCTCAAAAAACGCATTGCATTTGCTACATATAAAACTTTTTTTTACTATGTAACTTCAAAAGTTCAATTAAGTAAAGTTGTTCAGTACATCAAAATACACTTATAGTAAAAATTTGGTGTCATTTGGACAACTTTTTATTAGTACGTTTTTTAATTTTTTCAAAAATGTCTATATGCTAAAAATAAGCTATCCCATGTTTTTCATATAATTTTTGGCCCAAAAAAGGTAGCTTATTTTTAGGAATATACAGTATATAAAATAGCATATCATATAACGTAAAATTTTATTTTGAACAACTTTTTCTAAGTCATAAAGATAAATTGTCTTAGTAAAAAAAAAATGTTTTATAAAAAAAATCAAAAATTTCCAAAGTTAGCACATATAAAACTTTTTTTTTACTAAAACAATCTACCTTTTTAACTTAGAAAAAGTTGTTTAGCATAAAATTTTATATGTAATACTTAAACATAAATATAGATTATATTAGTAAAATAGTAAAATTTTTAATTTTTAAAACTTAAAATTTTTGTCTACAAAATTGTGCGATTTGATTGGTTGGAATCAGGGTGAGACATGTCACAGGTGTAACAAATTTCTATTCCTTTTTTATAATTAAGAGATTATTTTAAGATCTAATATCTAAAAATAATATTATTATTATAGTTTAATAATTATAAACTAAGGTAAGTATAGGTATTATGGCGCAGTTAACTTTAACGACCATTATCATATGATCTAATGATCAGAATCAACTGATTTCGCTATTATTCAATTTGCACATCGAGACAAATCGAATGATACCAAAATCGTTTGATCCTGATCACTAAATCACATGATATTGCAAATTAAATAAAAGCTAAAAAATTAACAAATTATTATACATGTACCAATTATGGAGCACAGTGATATCTTTTAATATAGCGATCAGAATCGAACAATTTTGGTACCATTCAAATCGTCTCTGTGAGACGAGTTGAATAGTACCAGAATCATTTTATTCTAATCATTAACTATAATTTACTAGCAATAAAAGATTAAAATTTATAAGACTAAAAAAAATAATTTTGATGTATTGTTAACAAATTTTTTATTAAGTAAATCGACCTTCATCAATAAGACAATTTTATTAATCATTATATGTTCTACTTATTTCTAAATTTTCATAAAAATCAAATAATTTTTTATTAATTAATTTTTATAAAATGTGTTTTTGTGCCAAAAGAGCCTATTATGGCGCAAGTATACTTTTTACAAATAACTTAATAAAAAATTATTTGATTTTTATAAAAATTTAGAGGCAAGGGGGCATCCACAAATAATGTTATATTTGAGGGGGGGTCCTCCAAAATATAATGATTTTTCACTATGTAGGAAGGGGTCCCCCCAACATAATGCAATTTTTTTATTAAAATTTGTTTAAAACTTGATCCAGTGGTCCAAATTGGATAATTTGGTACTATTCGAATCGTCTCGAGGAGAGGATTCGAATGGTACCAATTTCATTTGATTTGGAGTACTGGGTCACGTTTTATTAACGAAATACTATTGGTTATTATGTTTTTTTATAAAATTACTATAAAATCAATAGTATTTCGTTAATAAAACGCGATCCAGTAATCCAAATAAAATGTTTTTGGTACCATTGGATTTGTCTCATAGAGGCGAATCGAATGGTACCAAAATTATCCAAATCGGACCACTGGATCGTAATATATTCAAGTTTTTGTAAAATTTTTATATAAACATACGGATTTTGAAAATTTTTTTTATATAGTAAAGGAGGGGTCCAGCGCTACTATGAGGGGGTACATAACATTATTTATGGATACCTTCTAAGTAGAATTTGTAATAACGAACAAAATTGTCTTAATAATGAAGGTCGATTTACTTAATAAAAAAAGTCACTATTAACATACTACAATTAAGTTTTATTAAAACCTTAAAATTAAAAATTTTATTTGTTTTATTTAAGTATAAATATCTTGTAATCCAGTGATCAAAATCAAATGATTTTACCACCATTCAATTCGTCTCATCATAATGAATCGAATGGTAGCAAAATCATCTGATTCTGATTATTGGATCACAGGATATCACATGTGTGCCATAATTGGTACTGCGTATACATGAGGACGAAATTGTTTCGAGTTCTAAAACCCAAAATTAAAATTTGAAGACGAAATTGTTTTTGATCTATTTTACTTGAAAGACGAATTATTTGATACTTTTTTTGAATAGACAGAATTATAAAGAACATATCTATATAAATTTTATTTGCTCTTCCTTATAAAAAATTTTAATTTTCTCTAATAAAGACGAAATAGACCTTTTTCAAAAATCAATTTCGGTGCCATCACTAGTACTGCGCCATAATACCCATGCTTACTTTATTATAAGATAATTATATAATTATTGTTTAAAATTATTTTAAGATATTTTTAAGATTTTTTAAGATCTTTTTAAGATGATTAGGGGAGCGCCATTTATTACCTGTTTTTTTAGAGTAAGGGGGAGTCAGAAAATTATCAGGCCCTAATAGTGGATAACTTTTGATTGGCTAAAATTTTTTAAAATTTTTTAAAATTTTAAAAAATTTTTAAACTTTAATATTAAATAAAATTTGAACCAATGATTCTTTTGAATGATTTTACTACCAAAATGTTCGTCTCAATGAGATAATTCCAACGAGCCTAAAATCATCAAAATCCAATTACTGGATTCTAAGATCATTATAAATTTGTATTGCTTTAATTATATTAGTTTTGTATACAGTCAAACCTCTCTAAATGCATCCCCCTAAATGCATAACTTCTTTAAATGCATATTAATTGTCTGGCCCATTGACGGGCTTAATAAATAAGTGCATATTCTTTATTCTGCATATGCATACTATTTTCTTGGCCCATCTATATAAATCCCTCTATAAATGCATATTATGTGACCACGGGCCAATCAAATCAGGACTACATGTTATGATTTTGTATATCATATGACTTGCTTAATTGATAATCCACCTATCAACTGGAGAATGGTGAAATGTGGCGTGCTTCTATCTAAAAGATTTTTTCTTACTAAGTTAACGATACATGGCCACTAATTAAAAGTTGTAGAGCTCGTCGATACGCATTTAACGGTGGTTAGATCATCCAAATCTGCCCAGTGGATGGCGAGATATCGTCGAAAAACGATTGGCCGACTATATAAAATCTCTGTAAACAAACATTGTTTACATAGAGATTTTATATAGTCGGCCAATCGTTTTTCGACGATATCTCGCCATCCACTGGGCCGATTTGGATGATCTAACCACTGTTAAATGCGTCTCGACGAGCTCTACAACTTTCAATTAGTGGTCATGTATCGTTAACTTAGTAAGAAAAAATGTTTTAGATAAAAGCACTCTACATTTCGCCTATAGTGATTTTTATATATAATTTTATATAGTTGGCCAATCGTTTTTCAATGATAACTCGCCATCCACTAGGCCGATTTGGATGATATAACCACTATTAGATGTGCTTCGACAATCCTTACAACTTTCAATTAGTGGACATGTATTGTTAGCTTAGTAAGAAAAAACTTTTAGATGGAAGCACGCCACATTTCACCATTTTGACTTATAAAAATAAATGTTTTCTAAATGCATACCTCCTTAAATGCATACCTCAGAGCTGGTCCCAACTATATGCATTTAGAGAGGTCTGACTGTATATTAAAAATTATTATTAAAGTTCTTATAAACTTTAACATTGAATAACTTGTAAACCAGTGATTCGTTTTAGATGATTTTACTACCAAAATGCTCGTCTTAATGGGACGATTCTAATGAACCTAAAATCGTTAAATTCTAATACGGAATCCCAAAATCGTTATAGATTTGTGTTATTTTTAATTGATTTATATATTTTATATTAAAATAATACAAATCTATAACGATCTTGGGATCCCATGATCAGAATTTAACAATTTTAGGTTCATTAGAATCATCTCACTGAGATGAGCATTTTGGTAGTAAAATTATCTAAAACGGATTACTGGTTCACAAGTTATTCAATGTTAAAGTTTATAAGAATTTTAATAATAATTTTTAATATATACAAAACTAATATAATTAAAACAATACAAATTTATAACGATCTTGGGATCTAGTGATTGAATTTTGATAATTTTAGGCTTGTTGGGATCATCTCATTGAGATGAACATTTTGGTAGTAAAATCATCCAAAATGGATCATTGGTTCAAATTTTATTTAATATTAAAGTTTAAAAATTTTTTAAAATTCTAAAAAATTTTAGCCAATCAAATTGCAGTATTTATGATCAGGTAGGGGGGTGGCCTCTTAGTAGCAAAATATCAGCTGATAAATGGCCCCCCTTATAAGATTATTTTAAGATTATTTACAAGATTATTTTAAGATTGTTTTAAGATTGTTTTAAGATTATTATAAGATTATTATAAGATTATTATAAAATTATTATGGGCATTATAAGATTATTATAAGGGCAGTGTCATTAATCACCTGATTATTTTTTATCAGAGGCCTACCCCCCCTCCCTCTTCCTTAATATATAAATAGTCAGGTTCTTATATATAATTTTAACTTTTTTTACCCCCCTCCCCCCCTAAAAAATCACCTGATTTTTGTTACTCCCCTAAGATATAATTTTGATAATTTTATTATAATCTTTACGTTATAATAAATTAATAAACAAAAATTAGACAGTTTCTGTAAAGTCATATATAGTATATAGTATAAATAGCCAATAATATTGAAGTAAAATCGATTTTTAGTTAATCACAGATAGTTGCTATATATTAACGTCTAAATTTTACTAAATTAATTGATAATCATCAATTAAGTAAACTTGTTTGGATGATCAAAATATATATATTCTAAAATTTTTATTAAAATTGAAGAATTTTTTATTATTTAACTTTAATTTATACATTTGTTGAATATATTTTTTTAAAAAATTTTAATTTTTTTATCGAATGTAAAAATCAAAAGTCAGTTAATAAAAAATTCTCTAATATTTATAAAACTTTTGTAATAAGTTATTTTGATCTGCTAAATAAGTTTACTTAAATGATTTTAATCGATTTGCTTAGTAAAATTTAGATTTTACTATATAGTAACTTTTGTCAATTGTAAAATAGCTTATTTTTAGATTAAAAACATTTTTGAGTTTTTTTTTAAATATTATAAAATTTGATTGATCAATAGTCCTATCACTAGGGGGAATCAGAACCTATATAAACTCTAATTATATAATTTATGCACTTCCCTAAATATAAATATAGATTCTGTCAACAAAGCAACAAGTTATACTATAGCTATTTATATTTATATAAAAATAACAGATAAAAAAATTTATAAATTTATATCTGTATATAAGCTACAAGTATAATTTATAAAAAAATTTAATATAAAATCTTTAAAGAAAAATTAAATTGAATTTTAAATTAAAGTAAATTAAATTAAAGGTTAAAGTTTATACTAAAATTTTATGTAAATTTTTTTTGTTAAAACTTAAAAAGTAGTTTTATAAGTAAAATTTTAAGTTATTAATATATTTGTGTTTTATATACAGGTGTACAAATTGAAATTGCCTAAAATAATATATTTATTATCTCTTAAACTATAAGCAAATCCAAACAAATTTGTTAAAAAATTGTTATAAATAAATTTATAATTTACTTTTTTTAAAACTTAAAATATTTAATCAATTTGCTCTAATAACAAAAAAAAACTCTTTTTGACAATTACTTGTACCAAATTTTCCTACTAAAGAAAAGCAAAAAGTTTTTTATTAGAGCATTGCATATACTTATGTATAGTAGAATAACACAGAAATACAGTTTTTATAAAGGTCAACTACTGCTCTGGGGACTCCTTTGTATATTCGGCATGCAAGCGAAAAGTGTCTTCTTACAAGATAACTGGCAGGAGATGTTACCCTTGTATGAAAAATTTTGATAAAGAGCAAAGAATCTCTTCATCAATAAAGTAATCTGCGGCAAACAGTAGGGAGCAACAAATAAATAAGTTTTATCTGATTTGGTACCAATATCGTTTTACTCCTCCTTGGACTTTTTAGAATTTTGGCAAAAAGTAGGAAATCCAGCTTATCCTCTCCAAAAGATCGGCATAGTTTACGATTTCCAATTTGAGATAGTGTTTACCAAATGGAAACAAGTCATGACGCGTATTCAAGATCTGGTAATAAACAATAGAAAACACGTGCGATAGTTTGAAGAAAATACTGAATGAAATTTCTTTCTAGAATATTCTTGTAGATGCAGTTTTTTTTCTTTATATATACATATAACACTTAGGCAGGGCATTTCCTCACACAGTATTATATAATTTTTATCTGATTTCTTTCTTTTATTTCTGTTAGCTTTCATCTTAAGCAAAGAAGTTTTCTTTGTCTTTTTTATCTAGTGATTTTTGTTTTTAGTTAGTATTTGGTTTTTTGCTTAAGTTTGTGTAGTTATTCTCCCTTTTTAGTTTTTCCCTTTTATTTTCATTCAATTTGTTTTTCGTTAAGGGTAGGGTATCCCGTGTAATTCGATTTTGATGATCAATTTTATGTGTAACCAAATGATCAACCAATCAGAGGGTAGCTTATTTTAGGTAGTAGCTTATTTTCAGACATATACAGTAGAATAGATTTCCGATTAGTAGATTAGTAGATGATTGGTAGTAAAATATATGTATTAATATTTGTAACAATAGAATAAAATTTATAGATTGATATATATTATGTATAAATAAAAAATATATTATTATTGTATATATAAAAATAAATTATACAACCGATATTGCAATTGATCAGAGATTTACACTGCATAATTATTTACGAAGGTTTATGAATATGCTTTCATTTTTTCAAAATATTGCACAATATTGCGAATTATTTCGAAAATTCTTTCAAAATATTTTGAATATTTCGTGTCAATTGCAATTTTTTCGAAAGATTTTGGCATGCAAATTCTTTCAAAAGATTTCATATATATATTTTGCTGATGTAGAATTAACAATATTAGTCAAATCATTATTTTAAATAGTAGTCTATCACAAACTATAGATAAAAAATGTTCTTTAAATTTTGTACTGACCTGTACAAGACTTATCATTATGCATTTTCTTTTGAAATTCTAAATATTAATTAAAATATATTTTTTTTGGAGGAATGATTTGAAAAACTGAAATCAAATTCATGCCAATAATATTTCACCATAGTAAGGAATTCTAACAATGTGATTTCAATCATATCTTAACTTAAATAGTAAAGAGTGTAAATTTGATAAAATTACAGAGAGCCTAGTACTAGAGTGTTCAACTTTTGCATTTTAGGGATTTTTCATTGTTCAGAATTACTTAAATGTTTAAGTTTAAACTAAGAAAGATAAATATTTAGTATGGTTATTTGTTTTATTGATCAGTATTTGCCAAAATAAAAAATTTTATCAAAACTGTGAACATCACATCTTTAAAACTAAAAACTATTCGGCTTTTGTATAATTAAAATCCTTTAAATTGTAGATTGACTTATTAATTAAAATAATAAGCATAGCAACTTTAGAATAAAAGGTTCAATTTTGTTTGCTTAGTTAATAAATTTATCAAAAAATAGCTTTGTATAATCAGTTTAAATCATAAATTAATTAGATATTAATTTTCAAGCATATAATTTGCTAGTAATCAAGATATTGTGTGATTAATTGTTTTATCAAATAAAGCTAAACAATTAAAAAAATTTGCTTGAATAAAAACTTGTTTGTTAAAAAAGATATAAATATCTTATGATTTTATTTCATTATAGAATTAATATATATATTATTCTATAATCGTTTATATCTGAAATTCCAAACAAAATTCACAATGCCAAAACTATCAAAGCAAAAACGTCATTTAATATACCCTTGATCTTAACTTTTCATAAAATAATCACTCAAATTGACCATAAATCTCTTCCAAAAATTCATAAAATCCTTACTGATATCACGAAAGATACCCAAAAAGAGGAGATGTTTCAATCAATTCATGAAATGTTAGAATACAAAGAGCAAATGCATTAAAACTTTTTAAATCAATACGAAATCCAAAAGGCAAACATGCTAATAAAATAATTTCACCATATATTCAAAAAAGTACTCAATTTTATTGTGGATTTACAAAAAAATTGAAGCAAGAACTTAAAAGATCAGAATACTAAATTAAAGTTTAAAAACAAATAGTAATTAAAAGTAATTAAAATTTAGTATGCAAAATGCAGTCTCTAAGTAAGTTGCAATATAATATTAAATCGTATATAAGTTTCAGTTAATTATATTTTATAAAATTTGTTTGTAGTATTTAAACTATACATAGTAATTTAATTTTACTCTTGTAATATAAGGCCACATAAAGTTAATTTTTGGTTCTCATAACCTGGCAGGGCCATATTTTGGAAATTTTTGAAAAAAATTTTTTATATGTTTTAATAGTTGGGTGGGATTTCAAAAAAAATTTTTTAAAAAGTTTATAATATTTTATATATAAAATTTTTAAATAAAAGTTCAGGCGAGCGAGTCAATTTTTTTTGTCTTATGTTATGAGAACCAAAAAATTAACTTTATATGGCCTAATATAATTTGTCAAATATTAAATATCATATTATAAAGATTATATAAAATATAATTATCAAACCTTATATTAACTACTATATAAAATGTTTAATTATAATAATTTTTTTGCCCAAAGCAAAGTGTAGGACTCATACTTTTATGCTCTATGATAACTAAAACTATGTTTTTGATATGTTTATATCAAAATTATCAAAAACATAGTTGTAGCATTTTCTGTCTATAATGCTACATATCTATATTTGCACAGTCGTACAATAGCAACAGAGGTTTTCACATTTTTTATACAATAATATACTAAAAAAATTTTGTATACTATTTTTTTTTGTTAAATAATTGCAAACTTATATAATATACAATTGTGCAATTGCATAATCAAATAAATTGTTATATATTTAAACCTTCTTATTTTATTCTTATTTTAGTAATTATTTAAATCAAAAAGAATTATACCACTACTTTTACTAAAGAAGAAGCTTTTAAATTGTAATAAATCTCATGTACAGAGAACATTAACAAGTATATCTCAAAGTAGTTACATTTAGTTGCCAAATTCAATAAAATTATAAATTATAAAAAGGTATTAAAAAAATTGTAATAGTGACAGAGGCAAAAGAAGCAACTTTAATAACATTATATTGCTTGTACAAAAGATACAGTATTTATTTTTCTAACCCATAATAATTGTTGGTTTTAAGATATTTTATAATCAGTTTTTATGATATATAGTAGAAATTTGCAAGTTGCAATTAATATAACATGTTATCAGCTTGATGTTGGATATATGATTCTCAAAAAAAAAGAATAAATAAGTAAAAATAAGAATATCAATGATTGTATCAAAAAATTTCAACTAAAGCTACAAAATAAAAGATCTTACCTAGGAAATTTTTTTTAATAAAGTTGATGATTATATTAAAGATTTTACCCCAAGCTACAAAATAAAAATTTTACTAATATTATAAGCATTTTTATTCAACATAAGCTAGCCGATATCTGATTAAAATTTTTCTATATAATAACCAATATATTCAAACTTAAACTTTTTCTCAAATTTTTGTAAATTATTAAATAAACAAATAATATAGTAATTAGTGAAAGAAAATTTAAATACTTGTCAGCTCTAACAGGACCCCGAAGAACTCTGATACAACTCAGATCTGAGTTTGTATAATTTTATCAGTATTTTAGCCAAATAGATATATAAAATAAAGCAAAATTTGAAAATTTACTATATAAAAATGCAACATTTGATAAATTTCTAAGCAAATTTTTCTTTTTTAGAATCATCTGAATTGTATCAGAGTTCTTTGAGGTCCTGCTCTGACTAAAAAGATAGTGCTATTAAAAGGAGAACTAGTATGTAGAAGATACCAGTGACAATTAACAATAAAAAGTTCAAACCTAGTAGCTATATAGTAATACCAAAAAATCTTTGACAAAGTCAGATGGGATAAAAGCCTATGACATACTTTAAGTTAACTAAGATGAGCTCAGATAATATAGTAAAAGCACAAAAGAACTTTGGGAGAGACTGGAAATATTAAACATAGAAGCTAAAAGCAAATTTAAAAAGAAAAAAACACAATATATAATTTACCAAGAAATAGTTCAAAAAAGTGCAAAAAGCAACTTGATCTTGTCAAAAATTAATATGATATTAGAAACAACAGAAAAAAACTAAAACAAAGAATACAGCACAAAAGAGAAAGGATCAGTACTCAAAATAACTAGGGTGATTGACACAAATTCTTATGATAAAAATATACTAAAAGACAAAAATTGAAAAATCCAAAACAGTAATTATCAAAACAATGTTCAAATTAATATACAGGTTAATATAAAAGAAAAGCAAATTCTAATGAATACAAAAATAAGTGACAAGAAAGATCAGAAACCAGAAGTTGGGTTGTAGATGATGACAAAATAGAAACAGAATCAGTAAATACAGTAAGAACTAATAATAGTACAATAAGAAAATATAGTCAAGTACTTATAGATATCACAGGTATAAAAAAAAAGGAAAGGCAAGTTAAATAAGAGATAGCAAGAATATATAGAGCAACATAGTATCAGAAGTATTATTAAAATGAAAAAGAAAGATATTTAATAAAGAATTATGTGATAACAACAAAATAGTACAAGCATTTGAATTTTTAGAAAAGTTAAAACTATTACTAAAGTACTAATTAGAGATATAACCAATAAATATAGAACTACTAAAGCTATAGATTTGAAATTCAAATATAAAGATATGCATTCTTTAAAACTTTTGTTCAAGAAAGGGAGATAAAACTAGCATACTAAATCAAATACTAACAAATATACACAGACACTAGAGATACTAACAGATGCACAATGTATTAATAGTAATAAACAAAACAAACAAAGATCAAGTTTATATGATGTTGAAAGTAAAATTAATAACAAATTATTTTAAAAGTATGAAGATACTCATAAAGAACCTATACTAGGAATCGGGAACTGATGTAAGTCCAGAGCATAAATTATACTATATAAAGTTACTTAATTGCTTCTTATAATTTAACTAATTTAACTATAATTTTGGTACTTATAAAATTTTATAAACTATTTAGTATTAATACTATATGTTAGGGGGTAAAAGTACTCTAAACTATATAAATTTCAATCACGAGAAAGTCCTCTTATATGGTTTTGCATGACAACATCGCACAGTTACTTATTTAATAAGTTTGTTACTCTAAAGTGTATAAATAAGGTACCTGGAAAATTAATTTAAATCAGCCAATTATAAGAATGTCTTGTTACCGTATTTTAATCAATACCAGTTTTGTTGTTCAAAACAGGCATGCAATCACGCGTCACGCGCTGGGACAGACAAAAAATTTCCAAATTACGTTATTGACATATTTGTATATAATAAATTAGGGGATGCATCAAAAAAAATTTTTCATGATCAAAATGCATCNATATAATAAATTAGGGGATGCATCAAAAAAAATTTTTCATGATCAAAATGCATCAAAAACGCAACTTTTGTATCAAATAGTGCGTAAAAATTGAGTGTCCGTCGCTACGCTCCGGACAATGAGATCACAAAAGACATATTTTATGGTATTGAATTCACAGTAATAAAAACACAAATCAAGTTCAAAAGCATGTATAAGTTGTTAAGAGAAATAAAAATAAAACAATTGTTACTATTACCAGAAATACCAGAACAAATAGATAAGGATATTAAACTAATACTATTGTTTGAGCTACTAATAAAAGAACAGAGTAAAACTGGGCCAATTGTAAGATCACTACAAAAAATTTATACTTTAGAGAAATTAGAAGATACTTATTTTAAAAACATGAAAGTACTATTACCACTAGATTCAAAAGATCTTTATCCAACAATAAGCTATTTTGTTTTTACTAACAAAAAAGCATTAACTAAAAAACCTATTAAGATACAAACAAATGCTAAGAGAATATTACATATTCAACAGGATACTACCTTAATATTTTAGACTACCAAAGAAAAAGATACTATTTTTATTAATATTACAAAAATTAAATCTGAAATTAAGACTTTTATTTCTATTTATACCAAAAGATGAAAAAGTTTTTAGAAAACATATAAAAATTTTGAGAGAATATTATAGTTTTTTAAAGTTGCTAAATAATTATTTAAAAGTAAAAGTGCCTTTGCCAAGAGACCCAACTAAAATAAAAACAAACAAGTTATAATAATTTCTAATAGAAGATAAAGAAGAAGCAAAATTGTTCATAAAGAAAATTAAGAAAAAATATAATGCCCAATACTATTTTTAATTGAATATATGAAGATAAATTTTACAAAAAAACTAAAACTTCCATGGAACTATAAAAAAGTAGAACAAGTAAATTTGATGATACCTATTACAACTTCAAAAAGGCTAGTAGAAACTGCAACGTTATTTAGCGATATTACTTCTTTTATAAAATTCTAGAAAGTTGGGTAGAAATAAAACAAAATGGAAAAAGCAAACCAGAAAAAAGCAGGTACCATGAATTTGAAAGGTGTTAAAGATTACTTAAAAAATAACAACTTAAAAGTGGCAGATCTCTTCTCAGTAAGCAACTATATCAGCAAATATTTCAAACAAATATAGTAATTATTGTCGCAGATTAAAATGAAATTAGATTAAAATAAAACTGGGAACCTCTCTTGCCACCTTTAAAGCTTATAAAACCCACATATACTCATTTATTAATAATCCTAACCCTAAACCCTAACCCTAATGCTAAAAAAACCCCTAAAAAATGTTACCCTAAAAAATTTTAAAATTTTGCTTAAAAAATAGAAAAATTTCATTTTAATCCAATTTTATTTTAATCTGTCACAATTATTGATATATAGTAACAAATCGATATATAAGATTTAGAATATAGCAATTAAATCAATACTTATCAAAAATTAATATATATCAAAAATAAATTATAATCAATATTTAACTATTAATTGATTATCATCAAATTTATATAAATCGATAACTATCGATTAATTGTTAGAAATCGATACTTAGCACATAAAATATATGTTAAGATTTTTAACAATCAAATTATAATCATTAAGATTCTTAACAATTAACTACAAATTATAATTGTTAAGATTCTTAATAATCAACTACTAAATTATATCATAGTTTATTAAAAAAAAACTACATTATGTTCCAAAACAGATACAGGATGTAGATGAGATTTTTTGGGTTACTTGAAAACCCAACCTCCTTCCAGTTACACAAATTATATATACACAACTAGGGCTAGTGCAAATTTGCAATTGCAAAATCTGTGCATAAATCTGATATTCATTGTATTGCAGATGCGATTGCATATTTTGCATATTAGGGCTAATTTTGCATATTTAATAGTGCATAATCTGCGTATAAAATCTAGAAAAGAGCTTGTAATAGATTAGGATGAAACCATGTTAAATTCAAGTATTAATATAAATTTTACTTTTATCATTATGTGATAGTAACAAGAAGAATAGTTCAAAACTAATAAATAAAAATAAGAATATTAATGATTATATTAACATCAGCAAAATAAATATACGAATCTTTCGAAAGAAATTGCATACCGAAATCTTTTGAAAGAATTGCGATTGATATGAAATCTTTCGAAAGAATCGCAATCTTTCGAAAGATTTCGGTATGCATTTCTTTCGAAATATTTCGAAAAAAATTTCGAAATATTTTGAAATATATTGCGAAATATTGCGAAATAGGGCAAATAAAAACAATGCAACCCTGTACCTAATTATCCCCTCTGGGGTCGCAGGAGGTAATATTTTGCATATTATCACAATATTTCGCAATTTTTTGCAAAATTTCAAAATTTTTAAAAAAATAAATAAACGATATACATATTCACATAATCACGCTTTTGCAAATTTTTGAACGTTTTCACAGGTTTTCGCATTGTTTCGCATTGTTTCGCAATTTAATATAAAATTTTATAGTTTTTTATTTATTATTATACATTATATATTTTAAATTTATTTTAAATTAAATATACATTTTTATTCAATATTACATATTTTATTATATATTATTATACATATATTATACAAAAAAAAAGAAAAAACGACGAAAAAAATAAAACCAAAAAAAACCAAAAAAAAACAAAAAAAACAAAAATGAAAACGAAAAAAAACAGTATTTAAAATACTTTCGCACTTCGTCGCATATAATTCCATATTTTCGCTTACCCCCATTAGCTTTTGTTTTGCTTCTTTGTTTTAACTATCGTTTCGCTTCGGCTATTTCTTTTGTTTTGGCTATCATATTCGTTTCGCTCTTCTTTTTAAATACTTTCTAAAAATAGTAGAAAAGTGAAAAAATAAAAAAAAACTACTTCTCAAAAGTGTTAGTATTCCCGGAAAAATCTAGTTTGTTCTTGCAAAGTGCCGGAGAAGTTAGAGTTGGTGTTCTTAAAGTTGGAGTTCTTGTAAAGTGCCAGAAAAGTCATTTTCTTGCAAAGTGCCGAAGAAACCAGGAATATAAAATAAAAATTAAAAAATAAGTAAAAAACTGAAAAAACAAAAAATATAAGCAAACTGAATAAAAAAAAAAATAAAGGAAGCCCCAAATCTCCATTTCGAAAACCAGGTTAATGTTCGCAGAATGCCAAAAAAGTCCAGGTTGGTTTCTTGCAAAGTACCAGGAAGTAAGAGTTGTGTTCTTGCAAATTGCCGGAATATAATAAATTAATAAAAAAAAATATAAAAAAAAACAAAAACAAAAAGTGTCAAACGAAAAAATAAATGTAGCGAAATCTTGCAAAAACTTGCAAAAACTTGCGCCTAACTAAATCATTTCTCTAAAGTAGTGTTCTTGGAAATTTCAAACTTGCTAGAGAAATTAGTTGTTCATTCTTGCAGTGTGTCAAAAGTCTGAGTTGGCTTGCAAAGTCAATTTGATGATTTTGTGTTATGCCGAAAAGTATTTGGTTTTCTTGCAAAGGGTTTGTAAAGTGTGAAAAAAATTAAAGAAATAAATAAATAAAAAAAAAGAAAAACAAACCGAAAACAAAAAAAACAAAACGAAACTAAAAAAACAATGTAAAACAAAGCAAAGGGAAAAAAACAATGTAAAAGTGTATAGAAGATCTAATTTATAAACAAAAGATCTGATCTGATCTTGTAATACAGAATTTCTAAATTTGTAGATTAATTTCAATATATTTCGAAGTATTTCGAAAATATAGTCCAATGCGTTCTTGGCATGACCCTGGTTACATATTTACTGATCCAGCCTATCCAGCCAGTTCTAAAATATTTCGAATTATTGCGATTACAAAATATTTCTAAAAATATTTTGAATCCACTTTTGAAATATTTCAAAACTGCTTTCGAAATATTTCGAAACCTAAATATTTTGAAATATATTTCGAAATATTTCAAAATATATTGCGATATACGAAATCTTTTGAAAGATTTTGCAGTAACGCAAGATCTTTCGAAAGATTTCGGTACTATAAATTTGCTGATGAAAGAACTTCAAATTGGAAAAGCAATCAACTATTTTTTCCTTTTTTTTTTGCAAAATAAAAATTTGATCTTATGTTTTTTTTAAAAAAAATATATTAGATATGTATATATGATTTTTTTATATATTTTTTATTTATTTAAGTAGTAATCCACATAAGATCGGCAGTATGATCATAATAAAATCTGGGGTTAAGTCTTGTATAAGTTATTATTAATAGAGTGAAATCTGTAGCTGCCTCAAAGTAAAGTTATTTTTTTACTAAGTTAATCTTTCTTTAAGCTTTAACTAAAGTTGTAAAACTCATTTTTATAACTCTAATAGTAGTAAGATTGGTAAAATTGGCCAGATAGTTTTTGAGATATCTTAACTTTTGTCTTTGTTATATGTATAAAATTTCTTTTGCAATTTTTTATAAGTATAAAAGAATAAAAGTTAAAAAATCTCAAAAACTACTAGACCAATTTTACTAATTTTATTATCATGAGAATCACAAAAATGAGCTTTACAACTTTTGTTAGAGCTGCAAGAAAGG
Organism: Gigaspora rosea; assembly: GCA_003550325.1. Taxonomy (NCBI): domain Eukaryota; kingdom Fungi; phylum Glomeromycota; class Glomeromycetes; order Diversisporales; family Gigasporaceae; genus Gigaspora; species Gigaspora rosea. The sequence continues at coordinate 486,879 of QKWP01000009.1, read as the reverse complement.
TTTACTTAGTAAAAAATAACTTTACTTTGAGGCAGCTACAGATTCCACTCTATTATAAAACTTATATGAAAATTGCCCCAAATTTTACTATGATCATACTGCTAATCTTATGCGGATTACTACTTAAATTAGTTACTATAACAATTCATATAAAGTAATCGCATATTTCTATTTATAAATGCATATTTTTACCAAATTTGTATAATTTGTTGTATATTTTTAAAAAATTTATTGCATAATTTTGCATAATTGAACAGGTAGCATATACAGATTTTGGGGTTAGTTGCCACAGAAAATGATGAGCCCTATATACAACTCCTTCTTTTTTGTTTATATCTTTTAATTTTTTTTTTGTACCGTCAAAACTTTATTGCTTTTTTTCATCACTAGAGTCATGCTTTTTTGTGTTACTAGTGTTGTTATCATTTACTGGTGCCTCATTTTGTCACTGGCATTATTGTTGTTTACTAGTGCCTCTTTTTGTCGCTTGTACCAGTAGTGTTGTATATAGGATAGTTGGGACATAAGCTGGGACATTTTAGGACATTTTTGGAACAATTTTATAAATTGAAATTACTTAAAATTTTATTAAGATAATCTAATTAAATTTTTTTAGAAATGTGTTTAGCACCTAAAAAAATATATTATCATATATTTTTTTAAATTAATTTATTAATTATTAAAACTTGGGACATAGTTGGAACACTTGGGATGCTGGGACATTGGGACGTTGGGACATGGCAAAATAAAACTGGGACAGCAAAAATGTACAACACTGTGTGCCAGTGTCTCTTTTTGAAAGGTTAGTTCAAGTTGAGAAAAAAAATATATATATAATGTAAGAAAAAATACTTGTCTTCTTAAACGCAGCTTCCATCTTATTGTTTATTCTATATTTTGTTGTCATACTAATTTATTTCTGTATTTTTATACAGGTTAGATCACAGGATTAGTGTAAGAGGTACTTGTGTGATTTAGAATTAGAGTTAGGATTAGTGTAGTATTAGTATAGAAATGGTTTTATTAGTATAAAATAGTTTATGTAAAAAATTATGTAAAATAAAATAAAATAATTTAAGTAATTTAAACCAAATTAAAAAAAAAATAAATAAAAATAAAGCTTACCATATAGTAATTTATAAAAAGAGCTTCCTAAGTGCTTTTTTCATTCAATTGAAAAGAATACCACTCTAGTACATATATGTATACTGCTTCAAGAGATCTTAACGGTTTTGGTTTCTTGTGATGTATATACACTAATAATAAAAAAATTAATTTAGAATAATTAAAACTGAATTAAAAATTAAAAAATTTAAATAAGTTAAACCATTAAATAAAGAAAAATTAAATAAAAAAAAAATAAAAATATAATTTAATTTAAAAAAAAATAAAAAAATAAAATGAATTAATAAATAAAAAAAAAAATAAAAAAGAAAGAATAAAATGAAAAATAAATAAAAAATTTTAAATAAGAACAATTAAAAAAAAAATTAAAAAAAATAGAACAAAAAAAAGTTTTTTTTTGATTTTTTTTTTAATCATTCTATTTTTTTTTATTTAATTTAATTTTTTTATTTAATTCGTTTTTAAATTTTTTTTTAATAAATTATTTTATTTTTTATTTTTCATTTTATTCGTTTTTTTATTTTTTAAATTAAATTATTTTTTTTAGTTTTTTTTATTTAATATTTTGAATTATTTTAACTTAATTCGTGATTCTTTTGTAAACAATAGTACTATCATAGTAAAAGTTGGGGGGAATCTAATATAAGTTTTATAATAGAGCTGAATCCAGCTTCACCCACAAGGTAGGTCATCTTTTTTTCAAGATAACCTTTCTTGGAGCTCTAATAAAAGTTATAGAGCTGATTTTTGTGGTTCTAATAGTAGTAAAATCAGTAAAATTGATCTGGTGGTTGTTGAGATACCTTAGCTTTTCTTTTTACAATCATATAAGGTTTCTTTAAAATTTTTTAAAGAAATTTTATATGATTATAAAGAGAAAGGCTAGGGTATCTCAACAACCACCAGGCCAATTTTACCGATCTTACTACTATTAGAACCACAAACATCAGCTCTATAACTTTTATTAGAGCTCCAAGCAAGGTTATCTTGAAAAAAAGATGACCTACCTTGTGGGTAAAGCTGGATTCAGCTCTATTATAAAATTTATATTAGATTCCCCCAACTTTTACTATGACAGTACTATTGTTTACAAAAGAATCACAAATTAATTAAATTTTTTAATTCGTTTTTAATTATTTATTCTAAATTATTTTTTTTATTATTAGTATACATATATCATGAGAAACCAAAACCATTAAGATTTCTTGAAGCAGCCTACATATACATACGTACTAGAGTGGCACTCTTTTCAATCAAATAAAAAAACACTTTAGAAGCTTTTTTAGCAGTTTTTTTTGAATTACTATATAGTAAACTTTATTTTTTATTTATTTTTTCTTTTAATTCTGTTTAAATTATTTAAATTATTTTACTTTATTTTACATAATTCTTTATATAAACCATCTCTATACTAATAAAACCATTTCTATACTAATACTACACTAATCCTAACCTAACCCTAAACTGCGCAAGTACCTCTTATACTAATCCTGCGATTTAATTTATATAACAAATACAGAAATAAATCAGTATGATGATGAAACATAGATTAAACAATGAGACAGAAGCCAATTTTTAAGAAGACAAGTATTTTTTCTTATATTATATATATATATATTTTTTCAACTTGAACTACTGTATATTCTCGAAAATAAGCTACTTCAAAAATAAGCTACCCTTGATTTTTTTCAAAAATCCAAAAAACGCTTTAGCAGTTGCTACATATAAAACTATTTTTTACTAAGTAAACTTCAAAAGTTTGATTAAGTAAAGTTGTTCAGCGCATCAAATACACTTATAGTAAAAATTTGGTATTATTTAACAACTTTTTATTAGTATATTTTTCAATTTTTTCAAAAACATCTATACATTGAAAATAAGCTACCCCACATTGTTTTGTGTAATTTTTGGCCCAAAAAAGGTAGCTTATTTTTGGAAATATACAGTAATCTTTTTTTTTTTTGTAGGTTTTGATTTCTGAATTTATACTAGAACCAAAGAAATATACGAAAAGAGGAGCGACGAAAAGAGGCACTAGTAAATGACAACAATGCTAGTGACGAAATGAGGTACTAGTAAACGATAATAATACTAGCGATGCAAAGAAGCACCAGTAAATGATGACTTTAGTAACAAAAAGAGTCAATAATTTGATAGAACAAAAAAAATTATATAAGATGTAAAAAAAAGGGGTTGTATATATAATCTGTGTAACTGGGAAGGAGATTTGCTCCTAAACTTAATCAGAAGGTAATCAGAAGCTAGATTTTCATGTGACCCAGAAAATCTTACCTATATCCTGTATTTGTTAATCTTAATAATCTATTTTAGATCATCTTAACAATCTATTTTAAATTGTTAAGATTCTTGGCAATCTATTTATCATTAAGAATTTTAATAATCTTTAAATAGATCGTTAAAAATCTTAACGATCTATTTTAAATTATTAAGAATCTTAATAATTTAAAATAGATTGTTAAGAATTTTAATGATCTATTTTAGGATTATTAAAATTCTTAATGATAAATAAATCTATTTTAGGATTATTAAAATTTTTAATAATAAATAGTTTATTAAGATTTTTAATGATCTATTTATCATTAAGAATTTTAATAATTTTAAAATAGATTATTAAGATTCTTAACGATCTATTTTAGATTAAGAATCTTAATAATTTAAAATAAATCATTAAGATCTTAATGATCTATTTATCATTAAGAATTTTAATGATTCTAAAATAGATCATTAAGATTCTTAATGATCTATTTTAGATCATTAAGATTTAATAATCTAAAATAGATTATTAAGAATCTTAACAATCTATTTATCATTAAGAATTTTAATGATTCTAAAATAGATTGTTAAGAATCTTAATAATTAGTTAATAAAAATTTACATAAAATTTTATATAAAAAAATTAAAAAAAAAACATTAAATTTAATTAAATTATAGTTTATTAAACTATAAATTAATTAAATTTAATGTTTTTTTAATTTTTTATATAAAATTTTATGTAAATTTTTATTAATTAATCATTAAGATTCTTAACAATCTATTTTAGATTGTTAAGAATCTTAATGATCTATTTTAGATCATTAATGAACTAAAATAAATTATTAAGAATTTTAATGATTAATTAATAAAAATTTATATAAAATTTTATATAAAAAAATTAAAAAATATTAAATTAATTAAATTATAGTTTAACTATACTTTAATTAAATTTAATATTTTTTTAATTTTTTTTTTATATAAATTTTATGGAAATTTTTATTAATTAATTGTTAAGATTCTTAACGATCTATTTTAAATCGTTAATGATCTAAAATAGATCGTTAAGAATCTTAAAAATTAATTAATAAAAATTTGCATAAAATTTTAAGTTATATAAAAAATTAAAAAAAACATTAAATTATAGTTAAACTACACTTTGTGCTACCTATTTGGTCAGTGTTGGCAATTTTTTGTGACCAATTTTTTTAGCAATTGGTTGGCAAATGGTCAACAGCCAATTGGCTGATATTTAAATTTTAGTCAAAAATTTCTTACACAATTTTAAAAAGACTATACTGTATTAAATTGCTTGTTACGGTTTTATTATAAGGTATTAATAAATTATAAGGAATTAATAAATTATAAGGTATTAATAAATTATAAGGTATTAATAAATTATAAGATACCCAACGATCACTTGAACCAAATTACCAACAGAAGAAAAACAAGAAGTTTTTTGTTGGAGAGTTGCCTATACTTAATGTATAGTAGGATAACACAAGAAAACGGTTTTTATAAAGGTCAACTAACTTTCCAGGGACTCCTTTATATATTCGACATGCAAGCCAAAAGCGTACTTTTACAAGATAACTAGCAGAAGGTGGAGCCCTTGTATGAGGAATTTTGGTAGAAATTAAAGTTTTCTTCCGTCGACAAAGTTTCCTGTGACAAAACAATGGGGAACAACAAAAAATTGAGTTTTTCCTTTTTTTTTAAATTTCTTTTGAGTATCGTCATACTTTCCTTTGAATATTTTCAAAATTTTCGCCAAAAAGTGGGAATTCTAGCTTACCCCCTCCAAAAGATCGCAGTGTTTATTCTTTCTGAATTGGGATGATCCGAATCAGGACCGGCGCTGTCACGTGTAGATTTGGTCGCTACATACAAATAAACAATAAATGATGTGGTCAGATCTGGAGGTCACGTGAAAAATTTCTTATCTTTTTTTTTAGTTTCATTTTTCTTTTCTATATATCTGTACATATAATACACCGATAGACGTTAGTCTTGTGGTATTATATAATTTTTATCGTTTATGCTAGACGTGTTAGCATCTACAGTTTCTATTCTTTCTTTGCTTTTTCTTTGATTTTTCTTTTTTTTTATTTCTTTTTTTTGGTTGTATTTTTGGTTGGTTTTTTGGTTAGTCGTTTAGGTATTATCCCTCCTTTTAATCTTTTCCCTTTTTTTATTCTTCTTTATGAGAAGCTCAAAAAAGGAGTTTTTAGGTGGAATGGATTCTGTGGTTGGTTTTCTGAAGCCAGGCGGTGCTATACTTCTTGCTGATGAGGAAAACCGTTGCTTGAGTATGAGCAAACCATTTCAGTGCAGTAGCAAAGTTGGGCACCAATTCGGGCAGCCGGCTTAGTTCAGTCTCTAAAATTAGTATATTAAATTATGTAGTTTTTTATATAATTTGCTAATAAAAATCAGACGGCTATGAAGCTTAAAAAAAAAAAAATAAAAAAATAAATTATAAGATATTAATAAATTATAAGGTATTAATAAATTATAAGGTATTAATAAATTATAAGGTATTAATAAATAAAAAAAAAATTTTAATTTTTATTTTTTTTAACAAATAAATAGTAATTGAGGCTTAAAATAAAGATTAACATTAATATGGATAAAGTAGAAAAAAACATGTAATTTTTATATTATAAATTAAACATAAGCCATTTGTGTTAGTAACAATTTAAATATACTACTACTAGAGATGTTACGGTCTGGTCCGGTCTTGGTTTAAAAAACCAGTTCAGGTAACAGACCACGGACTAGATCATAGTAAATATACCAGTCCATTAAAAAGCCCATTCCAGGTCTAGGACCAGTGTTTGGACCAGTCTATTTTAACCAATACAGTGCACAAATCCTTTAATTAGCGACTATAATACACAATTTTTAAAAGCTTATAAATAAAAAACTAAAGTAGTTATAAATCAAATCTCTTCATAGAATAATAAAATCAAACCTAAAGAACAAAGTTTATGAAGCTAATTTTTTAAATTACTTAGTATTTAATAGAGTTATTTCTTGTTAAAGTTAATCTAATTTATTAATTAAATTAAAAATTTGGTCGCTTTAATTTTGTCCAGAACTACTAATAATATTCTTAATTCTGCCCAAAATTATTAAATAAAAATATACTATAGTTAAATTTAATATTATAAAAATTCTAATTCCTCTTTTTTTCTCTTTTTTTTCTTTTATTTTTTTCTTTCTTTTCTCTCTTTTTTCTCTCTCTCTTTTTTTCTCTCTCTCTTTCTCTCTTTCCCCCTCTCTCTCTTTTTCTCTCTTCTCTCTTTTTATTCTCTCTCTCTCTTTTATACATATTTCTAATTTTATATATACTTATATTAACCAATCATATTAGATTATTTTTGTGTAATATAGCTCTAAATTTGGCCGCTATATTTATAACTTGTTGGTTTAAGGGTTCGTGCACTGTAGAAATTAGAAATTCAGCAAAAAAATTATGTCTACACACATTTGGAACATATCTAGTTATTTTATTTTGTTTATTTTGTGTTATTTAATCAGTCATTAAATCTCAAGGCAGCAAAAGTATTGAGAATAGAATAAATGACTCAGAACTTTTACATATTTAAAAATGGAACATGTCTGATTTAAATAAATATATGCAAATTAGTCACTTTTGATCCTTTCTTAACATACTCAATGTATCTGATATAAATTTTTTATTGATCTAATAATGGGGTTTTAGACCTAAGATGATTTTGAATTAAATTAGTGATGTATTTATTTTAATATCAATAATATATAAATTCTATTTGGTTTTATTTGTAAGCTTACTTATAATCATGGATTCTTTTAGAATTAAAATGGGTCCTAAGGACGACAGATAAGCATCTGGACCTGGCTGACTGACTGCTTATGTAACGGGCCTGTTCCGGTGATACAGGATGGGTTGGCAGGAGGAGCAGGGATCAGAGGGTTTAAATAGGCAATCCCCTAGTCGGGTTGCAAATATGGCAGTAGTGTTCCGCACGGATCGGATTAGATGGATATTTTTAAAGATCCGAATCCGATCCGAAATTTCAAATCGGGTCCAAGTATAGATTCGAATCATTGTTAAATATACAGATCTGGATCCTGACCGGATCCGAAGAACTCTTTACATATGAAGAATCGGATCTTTTCGGATCTTTTCGGGTCTTTATATGGATCCGAATCTGACAAACCGAATCCGGATCCTTGATTTTTGGGATCCGACGAGTACAGATCCGGATTGGAACCAGATCTCGGATCAGGTCTGCGGAACACTATATGGCAGCTAGTGTGGAACCCGTGGGGTAACCTTCGGCCGGATTACTTAAATTAGATGACCAAAAGTTGTACGTGTGGCTAGTTGTATCCTCGTCAATGTAACAAATGCAGGTGGCCCTTAGCGGAACACTGACCCAAATAGGACATTTTAAAAAAAAAAATAATTATGGATTCTTTTATGATCGTAAATTTTCTTTCAAAACAGAATTTTTTGAACTTTTACCCATTTTAAAAATAGATGCAACTATTGTGTAGTTTGAAACAGACTTAAGCTTGCATCACTAGTATGAATTGTGGTACATTCAATCATATATATATGAATACGAGTAACTTTAAGTACTGAATCTTAAGAATTATAAATACTGTATAAATTAATTAAGGACTGGTCTGAACCTGATTCTTAATTATAAACTGAAGCCAATTAACTGGTTCAAAAGACTAGTTCAAACCATGGTTATTGTAGGACCGTAACATCCCTAACTGCCACTAAATTTATAAATCAATCTTTTTAAAGAAAATTAGTACAGATCTGCTAATCTGAAATCGAGATCTACTAGAATGTGTAACAAGAAATTTCATCAAAAAAAGTATAAATAAAACATAAGTTTGCAAGGTAGGTGGGAAGGTGGGCAGTACTTTAGTAATGGTTTACGAATTCGAAATAGTAAATTTAAATAGATATACAGTAATGTATAAAGTATATAAAAACATAAAGTATTTTTTAGGCTAATTTGGCATGATCTGAAATGTTGTTCTTTGATCAAGTATTTTCACAGTAACCATCAGCAAAAATATATATGTGTAAACTTACATAAGTTTTTATGGTATGTAAGAAAATCATAAACTTACATAAAATTTAATATAATACTACGTAATTCTTACAATATGTAAGAAAATCGTAAATTTATATAAAAATTTTATATAAATTTACGATTTTCTTATGCTCTGTAAAACTTATATAGTTTTATGCTAAATTTTTTACATAAATTTATTATTTTTTTATGCACTATAAGAAAATCGTAAATTTATGCTAAATTTTTTACGATTTTTTTATGAACCGTAAGAAAATCATAAATTTATACTAAATTTCTTACATAAATATTCAAACTCTTTCAAAATATTTTAAAACTAGAAAACCAAACTGGATTAATAAATCTGTAACCTGGATTGTGCATTGGACTAATTTTTCAAAAAAGTTTGAAATAGTTTAATAATGTTCAAATTTTGTACTACAAGATCAGATTAGATCTTTTGTTTATATTTAGAACTTATATTATATTTTTTTCACTTTTTTGTTTTCATTTCATTTTTTATCTTCATTTGATTTTTTGTTTTGTTTCATTTTTTTTGTTTTCATTTTGTTTTTTTTTAATTTTTTTTTATTAATTTATTTTTTAATTTTTTTTTTATTTTATTTTTATTTCGGACTTTACAAAACACCTTTGCAAGAAAACCAACAACTTTTTGGCAATTTGCACATGCCTACTCAGATTTTCAAAACTTTGCAAAAACATACAACTGATTTCTACAGCAATTTCTAAATTTCTAGGAATGCTTCTTTAGAGAAATAGGAGCAACTTTTTGCAAGTTTTTGCAAGATTTCGCTTTATTTATTTTTTCACTTTATTTATTTTTTCGCTTTATTTATTTTTTCATTTTATGTTTTTTGTTTTTGTTTTTTTTTGTTTATTTTTTATTAATTTATTTTATTTTGACACTTTGAAAAAACAGAACCTTTACTTCCTAGCACTTTGCAAGAAAACCAATCTAGACTTTTTGGCACTTTGCGACTTTTTTGGCATTTTGCAAAAACATTAACTCAGCTTTCACAATTTCTGAATTTGCAAGAACATGAACTTTTACTTCAAAAAAATGAAGATTTGTAGCTTCATTTATTTTTTTTATTACTTTACTTATACTTTTTGTTTTTTCATTTTTTTTTACTTATTTTTTTAATTTTTATTTTATTTTATTTATTTCTGACTTTTTCGATACTTTGCAGCAATTTGCGAACACCAACACTTTTGAGAAATGTTTTTTTATTTTTTTTCACTTTGAAGTATTTAGCGAAATGAAGGTTATAGCCAAAACAAAAAAAATAGTCAAAGCGAAAACAATAGAAAACAAAGAAGTACAGTTGTCCCTTTCTATAATCACCAAGTCTGTTGCACCCTATTTTGGTGATTGTAAAAAGGTGTGCCTATAAATAAAATACCTTATTATGGTCATGTGATCAAAGGTCAATAAGTAATATATTTGCGCATATTTGAAATACTATTAAAAAATTTAATCCAGTGGCCCAATTTGGATAAATCAACTACCAGAGTGTTTGACTCAATGAGATGATTCTAAAGAGTTCAAATCATCCAAATTTAATTACAAATGCTAAGATTATTAAGGATTTTTCACTCAGATGTTTAAATTTAATCAATTCTTAAACATGTAAAGTGATACAAATCCTTAACGATCTCAGGAGCATGTGATTCGATTTTAACAATTTCGGGCTCATTAGAATCGTCTCATTAAGATGAACATTTTAGTAGTTGTTTCATCTAAATCAGATTATTGGATCAAAACTTATTTGCTGTTAAACCTTTAAGAAGCTTTAATAGATAATTTTAAATATACGTGAATATGAAAATTGGCCAATCAGATTTTATAATCCGTATTTAGTTAAAAATTGGTGATTATAATAAGGGTTTTTTATTAATAAAATTGTTAAAAAATCAAATTTACATGGTGATAGTAATTATAAGCGATTTGTGACTATAATGAGGTTTTTTTACTATGTTTGAATCCATCGCACAAAATTGGGTATTTAAATAGAGGTGTGACTATATGGGATATGACTATAATGAGGTCTGACTGTAAAGATAATAGCTAACTATGGGATAAGTGAAAATAAGTGTATAGGGCTAGTTTTTTGTATATAGTAATAGAATTAGATGCGATGAAGTGCGAAAGTAGTTTAAAATATTTGTAATAATGTAAAAATAATACTATATAATAATGTAATATATAATAAAGTATGTAATATTAATAAAAATTTTATATATATATTTTTTTTTTGTGTTAAAGTTCCCGCTTTGGGTGAGAGTTTATTTAATCAAGCCTGTGGATCAAGGGCGCCTCTTTGGGCGCACCCACAATTAAGTTACATTGAATGAGAGTACAACTAGCCACACATACAACTTTTGGTTGTCTAATTTAAATAGTCCGCCCGAAGGTTCTACACTAGTTGCTATACCTATAACCCAACTAGGGGATTGCCTATTTAAACCCTCTGGTCCAACGCTTCGCATGTCAATCCTACTTGTAATCACCGGTACAGCCCTCCGATATATTAGTCAGTCGAAGACAGTCCCGGATGCTACCTACATCCCCTTAGGACTAATTTATCCTCGCGAGTAAACTTGATAAAGCAGTCCCTGTCCCACACAGGTATTACCTACACTTCGGTAACTTATGCACTCACCGAGGCAAGCAACTTGCAGTCAGGGGTACCTAACCGCTACCATTACCTACTTCTGCCCTTTTAAGGTTCACACCGACCCCGGTACCCACCATTACTTTCCTACCGGTCCATCACCGGGTGCCCCAAACTTCCAAACCAGTTGGCCTGGAAGGGTTGATCTACCCAGCATTAGGTGCTACTATGGTTTTTCTTCCTCTGGTACCTAATTCCAGAACATAGGTCCTTTTCCTCCGGTACGACTCCGGCGGCCAGGTTGGTGGACCCTCTCCTCCGAAGGTCATGTCGTCCAGTTCTCCAGCTCCGGTTTCCGATATTCCGGTTCTGGTAGCACCGTTAAAGATCATTGCTACCTCCTTACTCAGGACTTTCCAAATAGGTTTCCATTTCTCCGGTTCCGTGAATTTGTCTGTGTCACTGGACACAACTTCGCCCAAAAGCTTCCATTCGAGATGGTAACCAAGGACTACAGGTAATATATTCAACCGATCGACAGGAAATGGTTACCGTAACACAGATCTATTTTTCCAAAGCGTCGCTAGTGGGATTTGAACCCTAGACCTCCACTTGGGGGGTGACAACTTACCAACTTCCCTAAGTCACACACCCTTTAAAAATTTTATATTTAATAAATGTAAAATATAATTTATAATAATAATAAATAAAAAAATATAAAATTTTATATTAAATTGCGAAACCTTGTGAAATAATTCGAAACTAGTAAAAAAGCATGATTATGTAAATATGTATATCGTTTATTTATTTTTTAAAAAATTAAAAATTTGCAAAAATTTACAAAATATTGCAAATACAGTCGGACCTCTATAAATGCAACCTCCATAAATGACAGCACCAGGGTGTAGGTGAGATTTTCTGGGTCATGTGACGATCTGATCTCTAATCCAGGTTGGGATCATGTGACCACGTGATCACCTATTTGCGCAGTAATACAAACTCCTGGAGAGGAAATAGCCAATCGTAGAGTTAACTATTCCGGATCCACCCCCCTACACACGCACAAGAACAAAAAAGAAAAAAGCGAAAATAAGCAAAAACTAATGCTTAAATCGATCTTGGTGCACTAATTAAAAATTACGGCAATGGAATTTTACATAGAGTAAATATTACTTTAACCTAGAGTTTGCAACCGGGTCAAGCAAAATCGGGTCAACCGCAGTTGGTCGGTTCATCCGGTTGATGATATGGCAACCCGGTTGAAAATGGGTAAGAACAGCGGCCTGTACAATTCATTAGTTCTAAGTAAATTTAACGATTGCGAATGACGAATTGACATAAAATTAGCTGTTAATGGCATTTTATCATCATCATGATCTTAATAATTCTGCATAAATCTGCGTAATGACACCCATTTCTGGACTGCACCTGTAAAAACAAGTATATATATATAATTCAATTTATGTTTTACTGTATAAAGCAAATATATCTAATTACAAATTATGAATACTAATGTATTTTATTTAACATAATGATTATTTGGAAATATTGTATCCAGCAAATCTATATTCCTTTTTAAAAATAACATCTCACCCACCAATTCCGGATCAAGGTTTGTACGTTTTGCTATAATGTTGTTTCCAACATTTGAAAACAAGCGTTCAGATGACTTCTGAACATATGGTAATTGTGTTTTGACTATTCTTTTTATTACAGGATTCTTCCTGTTCATTAATGTTTTTGTTTTGCGCCATATTTATTTTATTATTAAAAATTGGCGATCACAATAAATTTAAAGAATTACATATAATTACGTTAAAATACGACATTATTTATCCAGTATGCTAAATTTATTAAAGCAAAGTATTAATCATTTAAACTTCATTATATACAGTATTAATAATTAACTCGTGAGTAAAAAATTTATAATTCGAATTCGAATTATTCGAGTCATGAGAGTTGACAAGTCTAGTCACTACCCTATACTAACCGATTTCACTCGAGTAACCGATTTCAAAGTTATACGGGTAACCCGGATGCCGATTTTTCACCCGGTTCCAAACTCTACTTTAACCCGATAGCCTCTAATATTAAGGCCCTAACCCTAAATTTTTATTAACGCTATTTTTTATTTTTTATTTTTTTTTATATTTCGTTTTTTTTTAATTTTTTTTTTGATTTTTTTTTATTTTGTTTTTTTTATTTATTTTTTTTTTATTTCGGTTTTTTTTTATTTTTAATTTTTTTTTATTTTTAATTTTTTTTTATTTTTTATTTTTTTTTTTATTTTTATTTTTTTAAATTTTTTTTTAAGTTTTTTAAATTTTTTCGTTTTTTTTATTTTTAAAAATTATTTATTTTTTATTTAAATTTTTTTTTAAGTTTTTTAAATTTTTTCGTTTTTTTTTATTTTTAAAAATTATTTATTTTTTTTTAATTCTTTTTTTTTTTAATTCATATTTTTAAATTATTATTTTTTAATATTTATTTTTACTTTAATATTTTATTATTTTTTTTATTAACGTTTATTTATTTTTTTAATTGTTTTAATTTTTTTTATTTTAATTTTTATATTCGTCTTATATGTTATTTTTTTTTAATCGTTTTATTTATTTAATTTTAAATTCGTCTTTTTATAAAATTCGTTTCAATTTTAATTTTTTTAAATTAATTAATTAATTATTTTTTTAATTTGTTACAATTTATTTAAATTATTTATTTAAATTATTATTTTTATTTTTAGGAAAATAATTATCGGAACAAGGTTGGATGAATTGCAAAACAGGACGACAAACAAAAACAGATATTATTTCAGTGAATTGTTTCATCAAAGACTAAAATAAACAAATATGAAAAGACAGCCTAAGCAACTAACGCCAACTAACTTACCTAACCTACTAACAACTTACCCAACTCTAACAACTAACTTATTCTAACCATACCAACCAATTTACCCTAACACTACAAGAAACATGTCATAAGCAACGATACCTCTAATCACGACCAATCACTACCAATCACGATGAAATGGCCACCACAAACGCAACACGAATAATAGCAGCTCCTATTTACAACAATACACAAAATAACAACTACAGAAAGAAGTGGAAAAGTTAAATATGTAACAAATAAACAACACATGCGGCACCAGAAGCAAATCAAGCGGCGAAATTTACCCCAATACAAATAATGCGTCACCTACCATAATTATGGCACAAAACAGACGGCATGGAACTGAAACTAACGGTTATAGAAAGAAAAGGTGGAAAGTAGAGATGCGACAACAAAAAAAAAAACACTAGCAAAAGCAACTCACCTATAACGGCGACACAGCACCTATAACGACTCTATTGACGATGACTCCATTAATGACGACTCCAGTAACGACGACTTCAGTAACGACGACTCCAGTAACAACAACTCTATTAACGACGACTCCAGTAACGACGACTCCAGTAATGACAACTCCATTAATGACGACTCCATTAATGACAACAGCAAAATTAAATCATTACAGTAACCTAAAAAAATTAGAACAAATAAAAAAAAAATAAATAAATAAATAAAAGATTATCTGGGTGCACATGTACGATCATCACTAATACAGCAGTAAAGTGACGATCATCGGGAGTAGGGTCGGAGAGTCGAAGTCCACGTGACCCAGAAAATCTCACCTACGCCCTGGATTTGTCTCCATAAATGCAATACCTTTCTAAATGCACGTTTTTCTATTTCGTAAGATGTTATTAGTACTAAATGCATATTCTATATTTTGTAAATGCATGTTCTCTTGAATAATATTTTATATTACTCTAATCTTTCTAAATGCATGTAGCCAATTAAATTTTAGTATTTAAGATAGGTTATACAGTTTTAGTAGAAGCTACACAAACTTGATGATCAAATTTTTAAAGCTGCAATTTAATTGGCCCACTCTAAATGCAAACCTTCCTAAATGCATATTGTAGGCTTGTCCCTATGAGTTTTATTTATGGAGGGTTGACTATATTGCGAAAATATCATAAAATTTGCGAAATATTACTCCTGCAACTCAGAAAGTGCATTTTTTTCAAATAATATAAAATGCGCCTATAGTGTTTTATACCATAGGTAAATTAGATTTGCAAATTTGTATAATAAACCCAAAAAAATAAATTTTTATATATAAAACAAAAATTAAATTTTCATTACTTTAGGGTTAGGGTGAGACCTAGAATGGGGCAGGAGGCATAGTTTATACCAAAATTTAGCAAAGAATTTTTTTTTTATTAGAGCCCCAAAGGTGGTTTCATAAGCAAACTTTAGAGATATAAATGTTATTTTAAAAAATAAACAAAAAACCGAAATTTTATGTTACACCTATTCTTAAATTTTGATTGGCTATTCTTATAGTTTTGTATAACATAGTGTAAAACACTATAGGTGAATTTTAGTAGACACATTTTTTTATTTGATCTATTTTGTAATATTTCGAACTAATCGTAAGTTTTTTCAAGTTTACACTTGTGTAAAAACTTGCAGAGGATTACGTATATTTTTTTTTGCTAATGACTAAGAAAAAATTTTATTTATTTTAAATAAATAAAATAATATAAAAAAATCCAAAAAAAAAGGAAAAACCAAATATGGAAAACAACCATTGTATAAAAAAAGTACAGAAGTACCGAATTAGAACAAACTATACAAATACTGTATTAATAATAAAAAATTAAAAAATAAATTGTTAAGAATCTTAACGATTTATTTTAAGATCATTAAAATTCTTAATGATAAATAGATCATTAAGATTCTTAACAATCTATTTTAGATCATTAAGAATCTTAATGATCTAAAATAGATTGTTAAGAATTTTAATGATCTATTTATCATTAAGAATTTTAATAATCCTAAAATAGATCGTTAAGATTCTTAATGATCTATTTTATATCATTAAGATTTAATGATTTAAAATAGATCATTAAAATTCTTAATGATCATATAAAATTACAACAACTCTCTCCTGCAGAGCCCTCGACCAAAAATACCAGGAAACAAAACTGCGAAAAAGTGCTACCGTATATGTCCGAAATTAAGCTACCTTTTTTGGCCAAAAAATTACACGAAAAATCGTAAAGTAGCTTATTTTCGAAATATAGCATTTTTTGAAAAAATTGAAAAACGTACTAATAAAAGGTTATCCAAATA
This sequence comes from Gigaspora rosea, assembly GCA_003550325.1. NCBI lineage: Eukaryota > Fungi > Glomeromycota > Glomeromycetes > Diversisporales > Gigasporaceae > Gigaspora > Gigaspora rosea. Next base: position 470,582 of record QKWP01000009.1, on the reverse strand, counting down.
ACACCAAATTTTTACTATAGGTGTATTTTGATGCGCTGAACAACTTTACTTAATCGACTTATTGAAGTTTACTTAGTAGAAAAAAAGGTTTTATATGTAGCAACTGCTAACGAATTTTTTAAGATTTTTAAAAAAAATCAGGGGGGTAGCTTATTTTAGGTAGTAGCTTATTTTCGGACATATACGGTAAAGTGTGCTAAGAAATATGTCTGAAAGCACTAAAGAAAAAGAAAGAGCTCCGGGAGACACATTAGGTTCTAAAAAGAACAGGAAAACGAGTGTCGGGCGAGTGTACTGTATTAAAAAAATACCAAAATCTTTCCAAAAATTTGCTTGCGAAGTCAAAAAAGGGGCGGCCCACAATTATGTTTCTGCAGATCAGTCAAGTTACACATACAAATTTGATGAACAAACAAAGAAGCAGACACGTACATTAGACAAAAAACACATGCATTACACAAATAAACACGTGCAAATTAACATATAAAACACAGGAACACGTAATTTAGAAACTTCTAGAACAAGCGAACTACGCGAGAATTAACAACCAATGGCCAAAGACAAGTACAAAATAAGACCTGGATATATGTTGGGAAAAGTATTAGAAAGGTCAAGAAACTACTTGGGCCAACTAGGAAATACCGAACTAATCGAAGCATTGGAAAATACAAAAATCGAATACACGCGAACCGACAGATATACAGCACTTTTGTTTGCTGCAGATACAATGGATATAGCAGCAATTAGAATCTTGGGAGAAGTAATAAACAGAGTTGGCGAGACTGGTAAACTCAAAGATTTTAGATACAGAACAGAAGACGTAGAGCTACAAAACGTAATAGAAAATGAGGAAAGAAGTAGAAAAAAAAAGAAAAGGTGGAATGACGCTAAAGATTACAAAGATAGAGAATGGTCCCAAGAAAACGAAAACTAAGGTACACAGACAGCGTGAGATTGTGCCAATGGAAGAAGGAAAAGATGCCACAATTACTATAAAGCAAGCAGAAGAAGATAATACTAAAAATGTAAAGAAGCTAAGAATTATGCATCAAAGAGAAGATGCAAGGAAAACAGAAGAAAGTAAAGAAACTTGAAAGGAAGAACTAATGCAAGAAATAGAAAAAGTAGGACCAAAAGAGAATAGGGCCCAAACAGAACCAAAGGCTAGTCAGACAAGGGAACTAGAAACAGTTGGTACGCCGCTGGAACAGAGTATATGGGCATCTAGCAATCGACCATATAGCGACCAGATGCCAGTAAGCGCAAAAATTCCTGTATGCAATGTCCCAGGTAAAAAGAAAGAAGAAAGATTAAAAATGATAAAGTGGATATTGAAAGACAACAAGCATATCACGAAAGTAGAGAAACCTTTAAAAAAGGCAATGCATGAGTAGAGCTGCACTTTGACTGCGAAAATGGTAAAAAAGAAGCAATAAATAGAATAGAGCGGAAAGACGACAGATGGTTTAAGCTAATCCCAGATGAAGGAAAAAGTACAAAAGAAAGTACTGAAAAACCAGAAGAAAAAGAAGCAATGAAAGCTTTGGACAAGAAAGTAGTTGAGGAAAGCCCATTAGAGAAAAAAGCAGTACTTACAATATGGGATCTACCAGAAAGAGTAAGCAAACAAGAGTTAGAAAGTATAAGTAAAAAAATGGGGAATGTCCAAAGTATACGAATTAAACGCAGCAGGAATAGAGCACTTGCAGTAGTAGAACTGAATGAAGAAATATCAAAGACAAACTTAACATGGGTAGCTCCGTTAGCAAATAGCAAATTAGCCAGAATATCAGCTGGGAGAGAAGACCACAAAGAGAGAGATGCAAGATACCGGCACATAACAAAACTGTATGGAATCCCAGAAGGGGCGTCGGAGACACTACTACTGCGATGCTTTAAGCAGAAAGGAATAAAAGCGGTATATATACCAAAAAGAAGAAGTGGAAGTATGAAGCAAAGTGCAGTAATCACCTTTGGAAAACAAGAAGAACTAGAAAGAGCAAGAGAGAAACCAGTCCAATACAACAACTGGACTCTCAATTGGTTGGAAGAAAAGAAGAAAGTATTTCAGGAAAAAGAAATACTAGATGAAGAGACAAGAAAAAGCAGGACTATGAAAGGAAAGGAAGTAGTCAAGATGGAAGTTACGGCAGGCAAGAAGGTAGAAACAAAAACACCCTTGTCAGAGTGCAGTGTTCGTAAAGAAAAAGAAAAAGAACAAAAGAAACAAGACAAGGTTTATAAAGAAGTGGAAGATGTCAAAGCAAGACTAGACAAACATCAAGAAACATTGCTAAAGATCATGGAAAAGCTTGATAAAATGAGCACAGAGTGGGTCAAGCCCACTCAGAGCTCCTGAGGGCGCCCAAGTTGAACAAATAGATATAGATAAAGAGATTGGAGAATTCCTGCAAGAAGAAAGAAGAATATTTGAAGAAGAAGGAGAAGAAAGGTCTCTCTATCTAACAAAGGGAAGTTGCAGGAAAGGAAAAGGGAAAACAAAAGAAGCACCGGTAGAGCAAGAGACTCTAAGAGAAAAATGGAAAAGCAAAGGTAGAAAGGAGATGAAACTTGCTTGCCACAATATTAACGGATTAAAGACGAAGGCCTGGAAAATAGAAAATTTGCTCTGTTGGGCAGAAGAGAAAGAAATCACAATACTAGAAGTAACAGAAACGAATATAACAGAAAGAGAAGGGAAGTTTTTAATGAGGAGTTCGAGTAGAAAGTACGTTGGCCACTGAAAAAGCGCAGATAAAGAAAAGAAAAAAGGCTCAGGGGTAGGAATTTTGATAGAAGAGCAATGGGAGAAGCATGTAGGCGCAGTGAAAAAGATAAACGAGTATATGCTCGAAGTAATACTATATTTTAAACAGATGGAACTTGTAATAATAGTTGTCTATATACCACAGAATGACAAAGCAATGGTGAAGAAAATCCAACAGAGGATTGTAGAAGTAGTCTATAAAAAGAAAGAGAGGATGCAGATAGTCATAATGGGTGACTTTAACCACATAGTGGACAACATATTGGATAGACAGCACCCATAGTCGGTAAACTACAAAAGATTGCCAATCTTCAAATGGTTTAAAAAACAGGCTTTTAAGACACATACAGAGAACTGTACCCAACAAGCCAGACCTTTACATGGTCTAATTAAGAATCTGCAACTAGAATAGACTACATATGGTTATCCTGCTGTTTAGCTTCTGAACTTCAAGAAGCAGCAGTAGAAGAAGTAAAAGGCATCACAGATAGTGATCACAAAATAATTGTGGCAGAAGTATGGGTAGGACATGTGACAGCAGAAACTAGTAAAGCAGAGGCAAGAAAGAAGGGACATTCAAGAACGGTCTACCTATACGACAAAGCAACAGAAGAGAACTGGGAGGACTACGCCCAGTCACTGCAGAAACAGTTAGATAAAAAGAACATAATAGACCTCCTACAAATCCAAGTAGGCAAAGAAGAGGAATGTATAAACAGATTGAACCTTGTATGGGATACAATAGAGAAGTCAATTCTTATAGCTGCAAACGAGAATATACCAAAAAAGAAAGTATATAACACAGCAGCAAACAGAAGAGGTGGCGCCAAAATACATAGACCAGATGCGTGCATAGTAGAGCTACAAAAATTAATCAAGCATGCGAAAAAGAAGAAAGGACAAGAAGTTCTAAGCTATGAGAAAGCAGAGGTGAATGAAAAGTTGAAAAGAATAAGTATGCAAAAGGGTATAAGCCTTCCGAAGTTACATAGACAATGGTCTGAGGCATGGATAGAAGATACAAAAGGCTGGTGGCAAATACTTAATGAGAAGAGAAAAAAAGAGTGGGAACAGGAACAGAGAAAGCTAATTGAAGAAAGTATCGACAAAAGGTGTGCAATGATTGGCACAGAACAAGGGAAAATGATCACCAGTTTACTAAACAGACCATATAAGAAAATAGTGCTCGATAGATTCCTGGAAGAAACAGGAGAGAGGGCCTGCCTACAGACAGAACCAGAAGCGGTAAAGATAGGAGTAGCAGAGCACTACAAAAAGCAGTTCAGAAAGAGACAAACGAAGTTAGAGGAAATGGAAACGAAATGGTGAGAGATATATAAACTGCAAAAATGGATAGAAGAAAATTGGTACGACAAAGTAGAGAAAGAGGTAGATGAAGAAGAATGGAAAGAAATACTAGGAGAATTAAGAATAGGAACTACGCCTGGTCTATCTGGTATAAGCTACATAATGATTAAACGCGCAGGAAATCAGACTCAACGGATATTTAGAGGGATGGCAAGCTTGTGCATAATGACAGGAGAAATACCATCTAAGTGGAAAGTCGCACAAGTGTATTCAATAGCGAAAGATGTGGAATGGGGATACAGCCTAAATAATATTAGACCAATAGCAATGATTGAAACGTTCTGAAAAGTTGTAACAAAAGTAATAACCAAAAGACTGGCCAAAGTAATGATAGAAAGAGAAATACTCAGAGGACCCAACTATGCAGGACTTCCAGAAAACTCTACTAAACAACTAGTACATGTTTTAAACATGATAATGGAAGAGGCAAAAGAAAAGAAGAAAGAAGTATGGATATTACTTTAAGATATAAAGAAGGCCTTTGACTCGGTCTCATTAGAAAGCCTAAAATTAGCACTCCGAAGAGTTAAAATACTAGAGAAAATAATAAAGTATATCCTAAGTCTGTTCCACGAAAGAAGACTACGAATAATCACAGCACATGGTCTAACAGAAGAAGTAATAGCAGGGGATGGAATAGATCAGGGGAAGTAATTTCACCTCTGATCTGGCGACTATTCTATGACCCCCTGCTAACAAGAGTGCAAGAAGAAAGAAAATTAGACTACATAGTGGAACAAAAACCAGGCCAAGGAACGCAGTGCAATAGTATTACAAAGTATTGTCAAGCAGCAATTGCCTACGTGGACGATACAACTTGGATCGCAAATAGCAAAGAACAATTAATAGAAATCATTAGAATAGCAGAAGAGTTCTTCCAAGCTAATAATATTGAGATAAACGGATCCAAGTCAAAGTTGTTGACCATGAACACAAAGTGCAAAGCAGAGGAAAAAGAAGTAAATTTTGGTAAAAGTATAGTAAATAAGGAGTTCAAACAAGATAGTAAGATCTCTGGGGGTATGGTTAAACAACAAAATGCGTGAAAATCTAGTCAAAAAGAAAGCAAAAGGTGTAGTACGACAGATAATTATGGACCTGCGGTACAAGAAGATGACACCAAGCAGATAGCTTACATAAATAACATGGTAGTAATACCAAGGCTAAGTTACATGTTACAGCTAACAAAGATGTCTGAGAGAGGGTTAAATGAGATACTCAACCGATAATAGGCCTAGTAAAGCAGAAGTGCACTATAATAAGAACATTAGAAAATTGTATAATAAAACACAAAGATCTTGGCAGCTGTAGAACACTACAACAAGAAATAGTAATGAAACAAATAAGCGGTCTGATAAATAGATTAAATCAACAGAATGGTTTTTGGCATTTGACAAAACTGAGAATAACGCAGAGTTGCCATAGAGCAGATTTAACACAAGATATCTGGAAAACCACAAGCCTGCCAGAAGATATTAGCTGTTGGAGAAATAACTTAGCCTGCCTGATAATAACAAAAGTGAAAGATTTAGATATAAATATAAAAACAGAAAGTAGCCTTTTGACAGTTCACGGTTATGGCGTCAAATTGCAGGAGTTACTTGAGGCACAGACATGAAAAAAGTGCTGTGACAAAGTAGGTAAAGCCGGCGTCCTGTACCTAAATCAATTGCTCGATATAAATAAGACAAGCCTAATCACGTGGCAACAGTACAAAAGCTATAGAGGCTGTCTAAGTAAAGGTAAAAAGGCAGAGTGGTTCAAGGGATTAGAAGCAAAAGTCCTTGAAGAAGTAGGAAGCAGAAAAGTCAAAAGTTGTTTTGATACCAAAGAGAGAAATGTGCAAGCATTGGAAGTAGACTGGAGAAGTTATCAAACGATAGAAGAAAAAAGGAGTGGATAATATACGGACCGCCGGAGGACAAGAAAGTAGGAAGAATACGCACAAAAGAAGGAAAGAAGGTACAAGTAGAGCATTGGAAAATGCAAGATATAGACAGAGAAGTAGCAACCAAAATTGAAGAATGCAGAGAATGCGAAACAATAGATGAAGAATATAGAAACGAGAATGAAAAACCATATCGATGCTACCATTGGATAGAGAGAAGTGGCCAAGTAAAAGTAATACCAGAGGTACTTGTAGATAAAAAGAACAAAAAAATCAAAGTAGCGATAGAACAACTCAGAAAGAATATAAAAGATGAAGAATAGAGAGGAGAAGAAAGTAAGCTATTGGAGATGGAAATATTAGAAGAATTAGAAGTAGAGCTGATTAAAAAGCAAAAGTTGCCCACGAGTGTTAAAAAAGAGTTGATAGAAATATGGAAAAGAAATCAAAGGAGAAATAAAGAGGAGTATACAATTTATACAGATGGAGCAGTAAACATAGGAAATGTGAACAATCTATTAAGTAGACATATGGAAATAGGTTGGGTTCAGACGAATAAAGCACGTGATTGGGCAGAAGAAGAAGTAGCTCTAGAAATAGAAGGTTGGCCAACGTCAACGCTTGCAGAATTAATGGCAATATGGGTAGCAAACTTTACAATACCAGAAGGAAAGAAAGTTGAAATACACACAGATAGCAGCACAGCAATAAGGGTTGTCAGCAGAGAACTGAACGGCACAGGTAGAAGCAAAACGCAGAAGAAGAAAAATGCAATATAGATGGTCAAGATTGCAGATATCATCCAAACAAAGAAACTGCAGGTTGAGTTCACAAAAGTGAAGAGTCACAGTGAAGATAAGTGGAACAACAGAGCAGATAAGCTTGCAAAAAAAGGTTTAAGGAGTAAAAGGAGAATATGTACAGAAGAGATCAGTTGTAGTGAGATAGAATATAGACTAGAATAGGGGAATAAGCAGATAGATGTACCGGCTAGGCTGCTTTGTAAGTTGATAATAAATGCAAGAGTAGGGGCAGAATGGAAAGAGACACAGGCAATTAGGAATATAGAGCTCGAGTTAAATAGTACAAAGTACAGGTGGACCTACTTCTGGGAGAAAATGAGAGCAACAAAGGAAGTAAGGTGCACTACAAGAAGAAGTAGTGCAAGAAGAAGTGCGGCCTTAAAATGTGTGATGGACAAGCTTCCAACCCTAGTGGAGCTCAATAAAAGAAGACCAGACCTATATGACAACAGAGTGTCAAGTATGCCAGGAGAAGAGCAAAGAGACGCAAGAGCACTTGGCCAGGTGCAGTAAACAGAAGAGCTTATGGAAGAGGATACAAAAGGTGGCTATAGCGACAGC
>QKWP01000009.1:418017-461084 GCA_003550325.1 Gigaspora rosea | reverse complement strand
ACAAGATATCTGGAAAACCACAAGCCTGCCAGAAGATATTAGCTGTTGGAGAAATAACTTAGCCTGCCTGATAATAACAAAAGTGAAAGATTTAGATATAAATATAAAAACAGAAAGTAGCCTTTTGACAGTTCACGGTTATGGCGTCAAATTGCAGGAGTTACTTGAGGCACAGACATGAAAAAAGTGCTGTGACAAAGTAGGTAAAGCCGGCGTCCTGTACCTAAATCAATTGCTCGATATAAATAAGACAAGCCTAATCACGTGGCAACAGTACAAAAGCTATAGAGGCTGTCTAAGTAAAGGTAAAAAGGCAGAGTGGTTCAAGGGATTAGAAGCAAAAGTCCTTGAAGAAGTAGGAAGCAGAAAAGTCAAAAGTTGTTTTGATACCAAAGAGAGAAATGTGCAAGCATTGGAAGTAGACTGGAGAAGTTATCAAACGATAGAAGAAAAAAGGAGTGGATAATATACGGACCGCCGGAGGACAAGAAAGTAGGAAGAATACGCACAAAAGAAGGAAAGAAGGTACAAGTAGAGCATTGGAAAATGCAAGATATAGACAGAGAAGTAGCAACCAAAATTGAAGAATGCAGAGAATGCGAAACAATAGATGAAGAATATAGAAACGAGAATGAAAAACCATATCGATGCTACCATTGGATAGAGAGAAGTGGCCAAGTAAAAGTAATACCAGAGGTACTTGTAGATAAAAAGAACAAAAAAATCAAAGTAGCGATAGAACAACTCAGAAAGAATATAAAAGATGAAGAATAGAGAGGAGAAGAAAGTAAGCTATTGGAGATGGAAATATTAGAAGAATTAGAAGTAGAGCTGATTAAAAAGCAAAAGTTGCCCACGAGTGTTAAAAAAGAGTTGATAGAAATATGGAAAAGAAATCAAAGGAGAAATAAAGAGGAGTATACAATTTATACAGATGGAGCAGTAAACATAGGAAATGTGAACAATCTATTAAGTAGACATATGGAAATAGGTTGGGTTCAGACGAATAAAGCACGTGATTGGGCAGAAGAAGAAGTAGCTCTAGAAATAGAAGGTTGGCCAACGTCAACGCTTGCAGAATTAATGGCAATATGGGTAGCAAACTTTACAATACCAGAAGGAAAGAAAGTTGAAATACACACAGATAGCAGCACAGCAATAAGGGTTGTCAGCAGAGAACTGAACGGCACAGGTAGAAGCAAAACGCAGAAGAAGAAAAATGCAATATAGATGGTCAAGATTGCAGATATCATCCAAACAAAGAAACTGCAGGTTGAGTTCACAAAAGTGAAGAGTCACAGTGAAGATAAGTGGAACAACAGAGCAGATAAGCTTGCAAAAAAAGGTTTAAGGAGTAAAAGGAGAATATGTACAGAAGAGATCAGTTGTAGTGAGATAGAATATAGACTAGAATGGGGGGGAAATAAGCAGATAGATGTACCGGCTAGGCTGCTTTGTAAGTTGATAATAAATGCAAGAGTAGGGGCAGAATGGAAAGAGACACAGGCAATTAGGAATATAGAGCTCGAGTTAAATAGTACAAAGTACAGGTGGACCTACTTCTGGGAGAAAATGAGAGCAACAAAGGAAGTAAGGTGCACTACAAGAAGAAGCAGTGCAAGAAGAAATGTGGCCTTAAAATGTGTGATGGACAAGCTTCCAACCCTAGTGGAGCTCAATAAAAGAAGACCAGACCTATATGACAACAGAGTGTCAAGTATGCCAGGAGAAGAGCAAAGAGACGCAAGAGCACTTGGCCAGGTGCAGTAAACAGAAGAGCTTATGGAAGAGGATACAAAAGGTGGCTATAGCGACAGCGTGGAAAGAGCTAGAGGAGGAGGAAAAAGCCCGAGTACCACCCTATATATTGTATACATCCCTCTATAGAGAAACAGAAGAAGAAGAAGTTCAAGCAAGGCAGGCGCTAATAAAGGGACTAATCTCAAACGAGAGCTACCAAAAAGCATCACAGCTGTTGAAGAAAAATTCGAGAGAAAAATTCATAAGAACAATAGTTAAAACAGCCTGGGATACCTTTTATGAATAAGTATGGAGGATCCGATGTGAAAGAATGAGTGAATGGGAAAAGGAGCAAGGCATAACAAGTAAGATGAAAAGGAGAGCTCCAATTCGAAAAAATACAAGAGCGTCAAAAGGGGGAGAGCAACAAGCAAAAGAAATGAAGAAGAAGCAAGAAGAAGAAAAAGAAGTAAAAGTGAAGGAAGAAGTTAAGAAGACAGTAATAGGACTTGTCATAGAAGGGGAAAGACCCTTTTATTACGGACTTTAGGTAGTCAAACAAGCAATCTGCTCTGAGAGAGCAGTGCAGTAGGTCGCACTTAGGTACCATTAGGGTGGCCGGGTGATGCTAAGCTTAGATATTAGGTAGTTCTATATAGTTGCAAATATGTAATTTCAAGAAACTTAATAAAGTATTAGCGTGACTGCTTAAGGTAAAAAAAAAAAAAAAAATTCTTAATGATCTAAATAGATCGTTAAAATTCTTAACAATCTAAAATACATGTACAGATTAAGAAATCTTAATGATTTTAATAATTATGATATGGGGTGAAGTCAATAGAAATGTGACAAATTTATTAAATAGATTTGTCTCATTTCTATTAACTTCACTCCATATAAGTGTTGATCATTAAGAATCTTAATGATTGTGCAAGTTGGTGCATGAAAATTATGATCATTAAAAATCTTAATGATTGTACATGTTAATATACAGAAATGTAATCATTAAAAAATTTTAATGACTATAAGGCCATGAAAAATTTTTTTTTTGTTTCTCATAACCCGGCCGGGTCATAAAACCCAGGTAAGAAAATTTAAATTTTGAGGCGCAGCAAAATATTAACCAATTAGATTCGTCAATGCGCCAAGACTATAGGTCACATATCGGCGGAAATATGGAATTGGGCCATACATATAGTCTCCAAAATATTTGCTAATCTGCAAAAAATCACATGCTGATTGGATATAAATTAAAATTGTACCCTAAATCACATGTCAAATTTGTCAACTCACCCAGAAAAATATAATAAAATATATAGAAACCAATGAACCTAATCATAAAACCAATGAATGGAATTGCAAAATTAAAAAAGAATAGAAATTGGTCAAGAGTAATAAAAACTAGCAGGTATTCTTATTTTTTATATTTTAAAAATAATATTTTAAAAAAAACATCAAGTTTTCAAGCAAGATCGCGTATATACCAAAATCTGAGTCTAATACGTTTTACTATTTTAAAACCTTTAATAAACCCATACATAGTAATAGTACACAGCCAAGAAATTATATTATAAAATAAGTTTGAAGCGTATTCTGTAGTTGTGTCTGGGTATAAGTTTACTGTCAAAAAGACTCTTATATATACGTTTAAAAATTATACTAGTGATGTGTATTGAAGCTCATTTTACTTGTGAAATATGTGACGTGATATTATTAAGGTTTTGAATAAACATTTCATTTATTAAAAATGTTTTCAAATATTCAATTTAGTCGTTAATTTTAAAGAATTTATTTAGACATCTTTAACTATCATAATACTGTATTAAATTTATTGGTATTATGTTTTATTTATATGTGAATTAATCACAACGTTTAAAATTTATTATAAAAGAAATTTATAGAAACTAACAATCAATAATAATGCATTCATAAAGTACCAATACAACATATATTTCTATTTCCTTTCATATTATCATCTAAATTCAAATATCAGTTTACACCCATGTAATTCAAAGTTCTATTCGTATACTCGATTAACGCTTTAATATTTTTCTCATTATCAAGACGATCAATTATTTGTTGAACAAAATATCAATATATGAACTTAACTGAGCGTCACCCAAAAGTTAAGGCAATATTTCTACAAACTGCTTAATTCGTATATTTAATTCTTTTTTTGATATGTAATTATTGCACCATAATTTAAGAAATTGAAGTTTCTGTAAATTACCAATAAGTTCTAGGAGTTGTGTGGAAAATCCCATATTCAAAATATAGAGATACGTAAGATTTGGGCAGAAGGACTTAAGCGTTTCGAGTATTAAAGTCTCATTCCAAAATTTTTGACTTGCTGATACAAGTGAGGAAAGATTAAATAAATTGATGGTAAAAGAAATAAAGAGTATTAGTACAAGATAATTAGAATATGAAGGAAAAAACAAAAATCAAGGACATACCTGGACTGAAGGATAAAAAGAAAGCACTTGAATATCGTAAGTCAAATAGAGCGTATACATGATAATCGTTGTAATAATAAGCCAGACTTTTAATCTGTGAATCAAATATCTTTAAAGTGCTGACCTTACTACAATTTAATGTTTTCAACAGTTTCCAATAGTCGTAGTGCCTAATACAAAGTGTTTAAATCATTCTTGTGATGGTTGGTAAATGTTAAATAGTGCAGTCTATTTCTGTACAAAAAGTAAGATGTCTACATCAATACGTGCCGATAAATCTGCGCATATGATTGGATGTCAATTTGTTTGACGCACCTATATTGTAGTAATGATCTACATATAGTCAAATTTAGGTGCATCAAAAATTTTAGGGTGATCTACAAATCCACGCATATGAGTATTGTTACACGACCAAACACTGGACCGGACGTCCATGCCCATGTCCCAAAGATAACAATGTCCGGCTATTGGCTAAATACTAACAATCTATTTTTTTTTTGCTTTTTGTCGCAGATCATAATTAAGGATTCTATTTAACTCCTTAACCCTTTAACAATAATTAAGCGTCACTGGTGCCGTCACAGGAGTCGTTGAAGCCTCAATAGGAATTCGTCAGTACTGCTAATGGTTGTGATTTTGTCATGCTCAGTGTCTTTGGTGGTTGTTGTGTAGGTGGTCATGTCTTGACGTACGTTGGCAATGTTTTTTATTTTCTTTAGTGCTGTTGTTTTAGTTTGTTGTTGGTTGTGATTTCGCCATGGATTTTAGTTAGTGTCGTTGATGATTGTTGTATTGGTGATCATGATTTCGTCGTGGTTTACAGTATCATTAGTAGTACCGTTAGTGGTTTGGCTTACTCCGCTTATATATATATGCATATATATATATGCATATATATATATATATATGTATATATATATTTTTTATCAATCACTAATCTATTTTATTTTTTAGCTTTCCGTCGCTAATTAGTAGTTTTTTCTAAGTTGCTTTGGAGCATTTTCATTCTAGCTATTCCATCGTTCGACATATGTTAATGATATTTTTATTTTTTTTGGTGCTGTCGTTTTGTTTCGTTATTACTACCTATATCGTGATGCTTTTTAATATTGCAATGGTATCATCTGTATTTTTTTTTAATAAGCAGTAGTGGATTTCTTTGTAATGCAATGACAGTTTAGGATTATTTAGTAGACCAGAAATTAGAGTAGAATTAGGGTTATAGTAAGATCAGATAGAATATATGGTTAGATTAAAAATGTCACTTAAACTAATAAAGAGAGAATATTTGTTACAAAAAATAACCTTTATTTACCAACTAAATACTTTCTTTAATTATAATCATTAAACCCGAATCCCTTATGATTTTTAAAGGGCTATCTCCAAATTTCTGGTCGGATGCGTCAGATCTAGGTCGGTGTTTAGCCTAGTTGTAGCAAGTTCTATAGCAAAATTATCAGCTGGGCATTTTTTACTTAATGAATGAATATGATTTATTAGTAAAATTTTTTATGATCTTGGAGCAAAATTGATTAATTCCAATCCAGCTGACTATGATTCTGATGCATTCAGATGTATCCCGACCCAGAATTTTGGGACCCCGTATGAGTTTTCCTTTATATACATTTATTATGCGTGTGAATTTTAATTTGCATTTAAATGCATCATAACAATAATTATACATCAATTTGCAGATTATATATTGCCGGGTCATAGTCTTTAAAAATTATAATTTTAATTTTTTAATTTTAAAAATTTTTAAAACTTAAAAATAAAATTTCGGGTTGCCATGTTAAAAAATTTTTTTAATGTTATGAAAAACAAATAATTAATTTTATATGGCCTAATATCAGTGCACAGAAATTATAATCATTAAGAATCTTAAAGATTGTATACAAAAATTATAATTGTTAAGAATTTTAACAATTGTAATGTTAGTATATAAAAAATTATGATCATTAAGGATTGTGATAATCATAATATCGGTGCACTAAAATTATGATTGTTAAGAATCTTAATGATTGTACATGTTAGTGTATAATTATTAAGAATTTTAACAATTGTGCACGTCAGTTAGGAATGTTATCCTGTTCCAACCAGTTGGTTTGTGCTCAAAAACTCATTTGAACACTGTTTCGAACTACACATATAAAACTGGTTATTGAATTCGGTTTATACAAATGTATTAATAATTATACTTGTTTGAACAATTTAATAAAGTATGCTATATATTTATATTATTAAAGCAATTTATATTTGTAAAATATACATATTATGCATTTACAATATTTATTGTATCTTTTGCTATATATTATTTATTTGTTGAATGATTTAAAATAGATTGTTAAGATTTTTAATAAATTATTAAAAATTTATAATCTAAAAATAGATCATTAAGAATCTTAATGATTTATTTTAGATCATTAATTGATGATCCGGATAAGATCGGCACTATTACTATATTGGGACAATAGTAAATTTTGGGGATAAGTACAATATAAATTTTTATTATATGCNAATATTAACTATATGCTAAAATCTGAGCGGAGTCAAATGAAAAGGAATTTTTTATTAAGTTAACGATACATGTCGACTAATTGAAAGTTGTAAAGCTCGACGAGACGCATCTAACGGTGGTTAGATCATCCAAATCGGCCCAGTGGATGGCGAGATATTATTAAGAAACGATTGGCCGACTATGTAAAATCTTTATGTAAACAATATTTGTTTACATAGAGATTTTACATAGTCGGCCAATCGTTTCTTAATAATATCTCGCCATCCACTGGGCCGATTTGGATGATCTAACCACCGTTAGATGCGTCTCGTCGAGCTTTACAACTTTCAATTAGTCGACATGTATCGTTAACTTAATAAAAAATTCCTTTTCATTTGACTCCGCTCAGATTTTAGCATATAGTTAATATTATAGGAATTTTGCCCCAATTTTTAATATAGAAATAGTGCTGATCTTATCCGGATCAGTAATTAAGTTTCTTAATGATCTAAATAGATCGTTAAGATTCTTAATGATTTATTACAGTATTTTTTAATTTTTTTTTATTTTTTTTTTTTTTTATACAACGAGGTCTATTCTCTAACTCTTTATTAATCAATTAATAATTACATTTTGTAGTTATAATTTTAATGAAAAAAGGTGAGGTAGGGGTAAGAGCTACTTTACTCTCGACCTAAGCTGTACTAGACAGGTCGGTCGTAGACCTCTAGCTTGCGCATGAATATGTACATCCTTTACTAATATACTTATCTATTTCTAATTGTATCAAAAATTTTTTTAGAGGGGTGGTAGGTATTCTATATTCTATTAAGTGGAGGGGGAGCAGGAATAACTAAATCATGAGTAACCTGACGAGAAGGTAGCCAGATCTCATCGTAGATTATTTTAACTATAAGATGGTGTAATAAGGGGGAGTATTTGATTCTATCACTTCATTTATCAAAAGGAGCAAGCGTTGCTGTGGTTATAAACCCTAATGGTAGGCTGCGGCTAATGTGAATATTCATAAACGCTGATATGAATTCTCTTGGATTAGTTACTTGTAGTTCTAGTTCTTCTGCAAGTACTAAAATTACGTCTTTAAGTTGTGATTCTAGGGTAGAGGAGTTGCATATACATGTTATCAAGTGGGCAATATCTTCTTGTACAGCGTAACACCTCGGGCAGGTATAGTATGGGTGTTTCTGTGGATCATGGTCATAGAGGGTGAGGTGCGTAGGGAGATCGTCCGTGATTAGTTTGACCTTAAAGTTTTTTAACCTTGAGGCAAGGGGATCAGTACGCAAGGATAGTGGTTTATCTTTTAAACTGAGGTATGTTAGTGTCAGCTTGATCTGAATATCATCAAATACGTTGATCCAATGTTTTATGCAGTTTTGATTTGTCCATTTGAGGTGGTTTGTAATAGCTAGGATGTTTTTAGTTACTTTTTTTAGTTGGTATATGCAGGGAACAGACCTGATATATGGGATAGAGTGGTTAGCTAGAAGGTGCTGAGGTATTATATCAGTATTAAAAATCTTGTCCGGTTTGTTGGAGTGACAAAGGTCTTTATCCAACCGTACCATGACCTGCAGATTCATTGTTGTGGCCTTGACTATTAGTAGTAAAGGTGAATAGTCCAGCTTATTAGCAATTGATCTAAGATTATACAGTGGTGTTGTTATTGTTTTTTCCAGTAATTTGTGCAGTGTTGGATTGTTTACGGTTGCTTGGATCTTTGTACGTGGTAAACAAGTTGTTAATATAAATATTAATAACATTAATCTTGCATATATTGTATCAGGCCATTTATCGGTAGCACATTCTATCGAGAAAGAGGAGCTATTAAAAGAACATATCACCAAGGGAAGGTGTTGATTATATGTTGATCATGGGATAGTGGTTAGAAAAATAGATAACGTCTTTTTGTTGTTGATTTTAACTATGTCCTCCCAACATTTCTGTGATATCATCGTAAAAATGTTGAGTGGTCTGCTTCTCTTTTCATTAATAGTTAGTTTATGGTCATTCGTTCTTGGTACACCTCCCTTTGGTTCCATCCTATTTTTTATTGCATTTTTGATGTCTGACAGATCCACGTGCAATATTTTTTTTGAATTGACTTTTATTGTGTATGCTCTTTTCTTGGAATGCTTGAAATAACAACTTTTTTGTTTGATTGTAGGATCCTTTAGGTCGTACCCTAAACATGCTGACAGTTTATTGTTATCCTCCTTATAGTGTTTTATTTTCAGAACCTCTTCTGTGAGTTCACTAGCTTTCCTCAGTATAGTCATGTTCGTGATTACCCAAGGCCCATTATTTCGATCCCATTTCCTTAGGGTACAAGGATTAGGGTATATGAGTTCTGTTGAGGGGTTCGCGATTGACCTGATTAAGTCTTGGATTTCTGTAAACCAGGCAGGAATGCGCCTAGTTGGGATTTTTCCAATTTTGTGATGAAACCCTCGCCAGTCTAAGAATTTTGAATTATTGTAGTTGAGGAATTGTTCGATATAAACTACTTCATGTAGATTTAATTTCTCCTTTAATATGTGCGCTTTGGGGTGTTGTAGTAACATCTCGTTAATCGAAGTACTCTATTGTTTTTTCTAGGAATCGGCCATTCATTGTGTTCATTGCGAAAAATTTGTATATCTAGTGAGTGTAGTGCTAAGACCATTTGAGCAGTATATTTTAAGTTGTTTATGGGGGAAAAGAGGTAATGAGTAAAGGATTGACTGACCTGATCGAGCTGAATCTTGGAGCTCTTGGAGGCAAATTTTAAGAAAGGATCTGTCGAAGTCAATATGATTGATATTTTTTACTATGGTTGATGATAGATGTGCTTGTTGTACTTGTGGTAAGTATTTTAAAGCGTATATATCTTGGTGATATAAGAAGGAATTTGGGATGTTCCTTGAGATCTTTGCTTTGTTTTTTACCAGGCCAGTATATTCCCGTGTTAGCAGCTCCAGCTGTTTTTGTGTAAGAAAAGCACTATATAATCTGTATGATAGTCTAGGGATTATGACGCTATTTATTATATAAATTGCCTGTTTCTCTGTGATATGTGCTTTGTGCATTTTTGCTATACTCTGCCTAGCCTCTCTCATAATTGTCTTTTGTACTTTCGACCGACCAGGGTCTATTGAAAACCATGCTCCTAAGTATTTGAATGGTTGCGTAGGTGCTATTGCTGTTATTAGTTGCCCGTTAAAATTTATAGATTTGTCCACTGCAGCGGAATTTGTAACTAACAGCGATTTCGTCGGGTTGACCTGTATCCCGGTAAACTTATAAAATGAGTTTGCAACTGATATGATGTCCTCTAGCTCCCTTTTACTCTGAGCCACCCACAGAGAATCGTCCATGTAGGCCATTATTGAGGTCTGTATTTCCTTCTGGTGAGGTATAGTAGGTATAGTACTGCTGAAGCCAGTGTGTTCACTGTGGATACGTTTTATTAGGGGGTCATAGTATATTCTCCATAATATTGGCGAGAAGGTCTCCCCCTGATCAATACCATCCTCTACGGAATAGGCATTGGTAGGCCCATAGTCTGTTAGAACCCGATTAGTATGGTTGGATAGGATAAAGTTTAATAGGTTGATGAAGGGAGTTGGAATTCTGATTCTTTTTAAGGCTTCTAATAAGGTTGGTATGTGTATTGAGTCGAAGGCCTTTGACATGTCTTGTAAGAGCAGCCAAAGTTCTCTTTTGTTTGCATGAGCGTGTTCTAGTATCGATGTAAGTTGTGAGATCGGCATCAGAGTAGATTGGAAAGGAAGTGCAGCGTAGTTCATTGGTGAAAGGACCTCATTGCGGAAAAGAATCGTAGATAGGCGATTCGTAAGTAATTTGGTTAAAATTTTTCTTGTGTGTTCAATTAGAGTAATTGGTCTAGTGGTGGCGAGATCATATTCATATCGCTCTTTCTTAGGAATTGGCCAGATGCTTGATTGCAGCCATCGTTTCGGGACCTTTTCCCATCTTATACACGCATTTATCAATTCCAAAAGTTGGTCCAACGCTACTTTTGGTAGATGTCGTAGCATTTCATTGGAGATACCTGTAGGTCCTGGTGCTTTATGTATTGGCGTTTCAGCAATTATGTTGAGGAGTTCCTCTAATTCAAAGGGCATCATTAATTGTTCGTATATCCTACTATCGATATTTGTTAGGGGGGCATAATATCTTTCCCATTCCTTTTGGTAGTTTAGGTCTGGTGGGTTTTCTTTGCTCCATTTACTAAAATGATTTCTAGTAGTCTCCTTAATTTCTTTTTGGTCTGTGATAACACTGTCTGGAAGTATTATTTTTTCAAAACTAATACGGTCATTGTTCCTTTTCAAAATACTATCAATCATCCTACTCGTGTTATCTTTGAAATCATTATATCGCCTGTTGGTATAGAATTTTATACGTTCTGCTTGTTGTGCATTTTTCTCCCAGTTCCTACTTTTCCATATCGTCGTTTTGAGTTCTTTTATATTTGTGACTGTGTTTTCATAGTGAGACTTGTTATTGGGTGCGACAATAGTTGTTAGAGCTAACGGGGTTATTGAATATTTCGGCATTTGTGCTGACGATAGCGCTTTGTGCAGGTTTTTGTTTATTTCTGAGAGCAAATATGAGACTGAACAAGGAGAGGAAGAGATGTTCACAAGTTTATGAAGGCTTTTGTTAATGTGCTTTAGGGCTGTGTGTAACCTGGATGCTTTCATCGACAAGGCGTAGAAAGTTCTAGGTTTTTTGTAGGTAGTCGGAATGTGTGCATCGGCTGCACGTTTAACCGCTGATGACCAAACATGCCAATGCTTGTCCAACTGGTCCGGTTGGATGATTTTCATATTCGGCAACTCACTGTTCAGTATTTGTTGGGTCTTGTTTGAAAAGTCTTCCCATTCTTGTTGTGAGGTTTTTTCGTATAAGTAGATTTTCCGTTTCTTCTTTTTGTTTCGTGGTACAGTAGGCATAAATCTAGTATACCAGCTGGTTGACAGAATCACGTGATCACTATCCGAAATACCAGTAGCATTAATTAGATCTGGGGTATCCACCTCCAACAAAATGTCGGAGGAGACCCAAATATCATCTATCTGTGACCGTAGTCCTCTGCCTTGCCATGTAGGATCAGATATTTTATGGAAGTCAAGTAGGCTACTAAGACCATTCACATTTAGATCTGAAAATATTTGTAGTTGTTTTTTCTTAGAGACTGCTTGGTTGGCGTTGAAATCTCCCAATACTATGCTGTGCCAATTCCTAAGTTTTGCTTCTGCAACCCATATACTTATTTGTTTTTGTGTGCGGTCTGATAAATCTGGATTGTTAGAGGGCAGATATACTGCTATTATCCTAGTTCTGTTCCCTGGAAAGAGAAAGTCTATTTGTAAGGCCGTACCCGGGAAGGTATTAATATTGTGTATATAAGGTTGGACTGAGTTGTGTACCATTATAGCGGTGCCGAGACTCGCCTCTCTACTTTGCGTTGACTGAGGAATGAAGTGGGATGTAAATATGCTATAGTGTTCATTTGTTAGTGATATTGCACTGCTATTCTTTAATTTGGTCTCAGATAAGGCTGCAATATGTATGTGCTCCTGTATGCAAAATTCGATCCACGTTTGTAGTTTAGTACTATTATTAAGACCCCTTATGTTATGAGTTGTAATGTTCAATCTTTCTTTAATATTTGGAAAGTCTTTTCTATTGTCAATGGTATGTTCGGGAGTGCCCGCATTTAGTGTTATTTGATTCTCAACACTCATTGATTGATTCTTCTCCAGGGTCTGGCTTTTGTGTGTTGATGGTTGGTTGGGTTGGTTCGTTCCCTTGCATAGGTGTGTCAATATCAATTTCGGCTTCCTCAAAAAGTTCCCAACTTGGCAATGGGAGGGATGTAAGCTGGAAGGCAAAGTCAGGAATTGCTTCTAATTCTAGATTCTGTTTCAGGAAATCTATAGCCGATGGAACCTCTTCCTGGTTTGTTATTGGGAAGTTTAGTGTGGTTTGTAAATTCCTCTGTTCTATCTGTTGTTTGAGTTCTTCAACCGTGTTTGGTAGTTTGTCACCTGTCTCTTTTACATCTTTTTTGGGAATTTGAATCCAATCCTCCGGGAGTGATTGGAAGAAGTAGTGCTCTCGTAGGGCTCTCGCTGCTATTGTCAGCTCGCGAGGAGTCATAATAGGTAATACTAAGTTTACTTTTTCTACTAGCTTCGGATCTGTTGGGAGTTCCGGCTTGTCAGTGTAGTTAAAATTAATATATTCCTTTGGAAGAGGGTTGGGTATTGCATAGTATCTTGGTATTGCATGTAGGAAGTTTGCAAGAGCTTCCTCGTTGTCAATAGGGAAGGAGAAGGTGTCTGCTAGCGGCAGACTCTGTGGATCTTTTGGAAGGCGTTTTTTGCTAATGATGTAATCATTTGGTAGAGTCTTAAATGCGTAAACCGCTCTTAACTTCTTAATGTGCTCCTTAAAATGCTCTGCATCCTGTGGATAAAACGGAAAGATCTCTTTAAGTCGTGGGGTAAGTTCTTGTGGCGTTGGTGGGAGTGGCATTTTCTTTGGTGGTAATTCAAAGTATGACTCTAGAAGATCCTTGAAGATATAGAACTTTCGCAATTCCTCCTTATATCCCCAAACTTTTTTAAGGTCTGCTCGAACAGTAATTGGAAACATCTTCCGGGTTGTTTCATTAAGCCATCCAGGGTGCTCTGGGAGTGGAGTTCTGTCGTCTGCAAAGTATGTATCAGGTAACCTGTCAAAGGCAAAAACCTGTCTAAGAGCTATTACCGCTGCTCTTACTCGTCTACGATCTGTCAGGGGCAACTCAAATGGTAGAAGGTTCTTAACTTGATCTTCAATTTCTCGTGGATGGTCTGGTAGTGCAATGAGCATTTCCATTTTAGCTTCCTCGATTGCTCCTTTAATGGTATTAAAGTCCATTTTAATTTCTATCTTGGCGAAGCCAACCAGGTACATAGTGTACCTAGCGATTTCGACCGAGTCTAGCCTAGTGAACTCCCCATTTGTCCAGAAATCTATAGCTAATTTCTTCCTAAGCATATCAGTAAGTTGGTCTCTGTTCTCTCTATTAATCATATGGGCATTATGCATTTGTTTATATTTGCGTGTTGCTTCTTCTATAAGATCCATGAATTCTTGCTGATGTTGTGGCTGGGTATTGTGTCTCCTAGTGAATGTGCGAAAGAAGGCTCGGTCCCTATGTTTGAGTTTCAGTCCAATTGCTTGTGGAATTTTTATCTGTGTTGGTTTGGTTCGTAGCTTGTGTTGTATTAATGCTTTAAATTTGGTCAGATCTAAAAAAGCTGCTAATATCTCGTCTCGGTTCCATGCATTTTTATCGAATGCTGTTTCTTTTGCATTTGATAATGCGGATCTCACACATGCTATCCATTCCTTGATTAATTTAATTAGATCTGGGTGTTGATTCTGGTTAGGTTTTTTTGGTCCAGTTACTGCGTGACTGTATAATTTCTGGTTGCTTCCTGCATTGTCTCCCCCGTCTGATATCGTATCTATTAAAGCTTCCCCATGATTCGAATCTAGATCCATACCATCAATAGTATCGGCCGGTGCACATGATTGTTGAATGGGTTCTTGGTGCTGGGGCACCTGTTGTACTATGTGGATTAGGTTCGGCTCTGATTGGTACCCTAGTTGATGTTCAATTTCTGTCAAGGTGTGGGTTTCTTCTATTTTTGGTAATGTACTAGGTGCTTTGCTCGGGCCCTGTTCAAAAGTAGTTTGTTTTGATTCTATGTTTATCAATGATGTCATTTCTGCATTTTGAGGGGGTGAACTGACTTGCTACTTTTTTCATTTTTTTCATTTGAGTCTTGGGGAATGGCCGGGGTTCTTTTAATATCGTTTATAGTGGGGTCTGGGAGGGACTTCTGCTTACAGATTTTCTTTGTAACATGTTGCTCATTGTCATACTGTTCATCTGGCAGATCAGTCTCCATGTGGCTCATAGGTAGCCTAGTTGGCTCACTCATGTCTGTGCTTTCGTAATACCGTGTTGCCGACCTAGTCGGCAACAAAGGGTTGAATATAGCAGGTGTGCTAAGTACTATTGACCTTTTCCTTTTCCCTATGTTATCTAGTGTCCGAGAGAGTCGTAGGGTACGACCTAGGTCCTTCACTTAGTTATCTGTGTTTGTTATATGCCTTTCTCTTTCCTGCTGTGTGCTGTTTTTTGTTTACTTAGGGATTTACAGATGTACGGAAAAGAGTTTTTTTTTATTTTTTATCAATAAAATTTTTTTTTAAATCATTTCTATAAATTTTAAAATTAATTTTAAAAAATTTTTATCAAATTTGATTAAATTTTTGTTAAGTTTTTAATTTTTTTTATTTATTTATTTTATTTATTTTATTTTATTTTTTTTATTTATTTATTTTCACATCTCCATGTGCATCATATAAAAATAATAATCATCTTTGATAATTATTATTTTTTATTTTTTTTTTATCTGTTTGTTTTTTTTGTCTTCTTTTTTTTTTGTATTGTTGTTGGTGTCATTATTGGTGCTGTCATTGGTGCTGTTGGTGTTGTTCTAGTTAGTGTTATTCTAGTGTCTTAGTTGGTATTGTCATTAGTGTCATCGTTGATGTTGTTACTAGCTAGTATTGTTGGTATTTTTGTGGAATGGCTTTATATACTTTTTTCTTTGGTGTTCTTGTAGGTGTCCATTTGGTTTTCTTGCATTTTTGTAAGGAGAACTTGCTTGTTTTTTTTGGCATTTATATGGGAGGTCTTGCTTGTTTCTCTTGCATTCATACAGGACCACAAACATCTACTATAGAGGTCATACTTGTTTTTTTTTTGCAAAAAACCCTTAAAATTTGAGAATCAAAAAACAGTTGTTGCCAATTATCTTGACATCTAGTGGACCAATTTGAACAAACTTTTTTTAAAATGAAGCTGTCAGTGAGGCGCATCTAACAAAAAAAGTTCATTCAATTCTGATTACTAGATCAAAAGTTATTTAAACAAATAAATTTTGTTATTTTTAGCAAAATTAGCCAAAATCCAGTTATGACCTATATGAAAAATGTCTAGGGTCCTATTCATACAGTGTGGTCTTTTTTGTTTCTCTGGCATTCGTGCTTGTTTTTCTGGCATTTGCTTTATTTGCTTTTTGCTTTTTGCCTTTGCTTATTTGTTTTTTGTCTTTGTTTCATTTGCTTTGTACTTTTACTTTGTTTGCTTTTTATTTTTTGCTTTGTGCTTTTTGCTTTTCGTAATTTACTTGTTTTTTTTGCTTTGTTTACTTTTTGCTTTTTATTTTACTTTTTTTTTGTTTTGCTTATTTTTATTTAACTAACTTCTTTTTTTTCTTTTAGGTTAATAATTTAGTTGTCTTTTAATAGAGTTACTCAAAGTTGAATCAAATCGAATATTAAATATATTTGAATTTAATAAGGGTATAGACATATATCACCTGATTTTTTAGGAAGGGAGGGGGTCAGAGGAATTATTAGGTGCTATATAATATAGGATTATTAGCCAATCAAAATTGCACAAAATAACTATATAAAATTTTTAATTATAATAATTAAAAATATAAAAATTTTATTTTATATTAATCTCTGGCAATGATTTTCTTTACAATTGCTAATCCAAATTAGATAAAAAATTTCTAAAAATATAAATCATATTTGGCTACAACATATTAAAATTTTAGCCAATTTGGATTAGTAATTCTTGAGAAATTGCTTAATCAGACTTAGACTTAATTATGGTTTGGTTTGGGTCTGGTCTGAAGTCTGTAGATTGGTCTGAGTTCGAATATATTTATATGTATTTTTTGGTGCTGAAAAGTTTATTTAGTGCATGAAGTCAGAATTTATTAGTAAAATTTTGTGAATCATAAGATTTTATAGAACTTTATTAATAAAATTCTATAAAATCTTATAATTCACAAATTTTTATTAATTAATTCTAACTTTATGCACTAAGTAAACATGTTCAGCATTTAAAAATATATCAAATTAGCATAACTGTTTTTATTTTACTTGAAATTTAGATATTAGATGCATAATTTTTGATTTTTGATCAAAAAAAGTCAAATTTAGCAAATTTCAAATAAAATAAAAACAATTTTGCCAATTTAATGTATCTTTAGATGCTAAACAAGTTTACTTAATCCTTTAAGTTAGAATTAATTAGTAAAATATTATGAATCATAAGATTTTATTAAATTTTATTAATAAAATTCTATAAAATCTTATTATTTGCCAAATTTTACTAATTAATTCTAACTTAATGCATTAAATAAACTTGTTCAGCACCTAAAGATACATTAAATTGGCAGAGTTGTTTTTATTTTACTTGAAATTTGGAGAAAAGATGCTCAAATTTGACTTTTTTGATCAAAATCAAATTTATACATCTATTCTTTAAATTTCAAGTAAAATAAAACCAATTATGCCGATTTGATGTATTTTTAAATACTATACATGTTTATTTAGTGCATAAAGTTAGAATTAATTAATAAAATTTTGTGAATTATAAGATTTTATAGAATTTTATTAATAAAATTCTATAAAATCTTAAGATTCACAAAATTTTACTAATTAATTCTAACTTTATGCACTAAGTAAACTTGTTCAGCACCAAAAAATACATAAAAACTTATTTTTTTGGACTAGCTTGCAGGCTTCAAACCAAATCTGAACCAAACTGGATCTGGTTTTTATATATTATTTGCTTGAATTTGATTGGCTAGTTTAGTATCAGGTAGTGGAAGGGAGTACCCTCTTAAGAGGTAGAAATCACCTGATAAATGTCTATACCCTAAGCTCATAAATTAAATTTTATTTGATTTGATTTGACCAAATCAAATCAAATTTATTTGTAACTTTATTAAATATTTTCGTATCGAATCAAATATTTTGTCAATTTGAATTTGATTTGATTTGAAATTTCTGTATTTGAATTTGATTTAAGAATATTTAATTGAATCAAATCAAATAGAATTGAATTGTGGACTCTATTTTTCAAGTTGTTTTTTGAAGTCACCATAGTTGAAGCTATTGTTTAGTGTATTATTGGTGTTATAATTAGTATAGTTCACAATAGCTAAAGACTAAACTACGTGACTTGTTTCATTTTAAAAAATTTCATATTCAAATTTACTAGTTTTTTGATTTTTTGTATTTTGATTGGTCAAAATATTTTTTTCAAAAAAATTTTTTTAATTAAAATAACAAATAGCCAATAGCAAGAGGCCAAAACATGTAACTTGTCCTATTTTCATTAATTTTTTTGACATATTATATAAAAATTAAGCATCTTTAAATTAATATAAATCAAAAATATATTAATTATTTTAAAAATAAAGACACTAAGTTGTAGCAAATTAACTTGACTACAATTTACCGAGGTTTCCAAAAATAAGCTACCTTCAAAAGAAGCTACCCCTCGGATTTTCAGAAAAATTTTTAAAAAAATCGTTAACAGTCACTACATATATAACTTTTTTTTACTATGTAAACTTCAAAGTCGAATAAGTAAAGTTGTTTAGCGTAATGAAATACACTTACAATAAAAATTTTATGGCATTTGGACAACTTTTTATTAGTACGTTTTTCAATTTTTCAAAAAATTTAACAATCGAAAATAAGCTATCCTCACGATTTTTTGTGTAACTGTTTGGCCAAAAAGGGTAGCTTATTTTCGGACAAATACGGTAGTGACTTTCTTTTTTCATATCGTTTATATATCAAGAGCTAGTAATTTTTGAAATTATTTTAGTCTTCAGGTGTTGCGCACTGTATATTGCTAGTATCATAGTTGGAGCCAGTATTGTCATTGGACTTGTCCAATACTATGTTTTTTGTCCAACATCCAAGATTGTCCAAAACTGCCCAAGCATATGTCCAAGGCTTAAATAATTAATTAATTAATTTAATAAATATATAATTATATATTTTTTTAGGTGCTGGATTCATTTTTAAAAAAATTAAAATAGATAATTTTAATAAAATTTAAGTAATTTTAATTTGAAAAAATGTCCAAGATGTCCACAAAATGTCCAATGTACTTTACTGGTTGGAGCTATCATTGGTGTCGTAATTATTGCATTAATGGTACTATAGTATATTGTCATATATAAAGTTATTAAAAAGAGTTATTTGAAAGAGTTAGTGTAGATAATTAATATAGATTAGATTAGATTAGTGTAGATTAAAGTAGGGTTAGAGTTCAGATTAGAGTTTAGGTTAGAGTTTGGATTAGGATTCAAGTGTTCATCCTTTGTGTTTTTTTTATTCATTGTACCATATTTGTTCGAAAATAAGCTACCCTTTTTGGCCAAAAAGTTGCACAAAAAATTGTAGGATAGCTTATTTTTAGATTGTTAAATTTTTTGAAAAATTGAAAAATATACTAATAAAAGTTGTCCAAATGGTATAAAATTTTTAATTTAAGTGTATTTCATTGTGCTGAACAACTTTATTAATCGACCTTTTGAAGTTTACATAGTAAAAAAAAGTTTTATATGTAGCGACTGTTAATGATTTCTTTAAAAATTTTCTAAAAATCTGGGAGTAGCTTCTTTTGAAGATAGCTTATTTTTGGAAACCTACAGTATTTTTGGTTTTTTTTTTTTAATCAAACATTCTTACTAGTAAAATATTTTTATAAAATTTGCAATTGATATTAATTGGCCAGTTACAGGTAATTTATTATCAAAATATTAATTGTTTTTATATTAATTATATATCAATTATAGTATTAACTATTATAGATATGTATCGATTATAATCACTATTGATATTTTGGTTATATATTGATTATTAACTATCATAGATATATATTAATTATAATCACTATTGATAGAAATTGGCAGAGGTAGGATTTTTAAAAAATTCTTTTCCAAAGATCACCAGACCAAAACCAGAGCTAAAGGAAAACATCGCAAAACAGTATAAGCAACTAAAAAATTCTTTAATAATTACAGGCCTTGTGGCCTAAAATTAAATAAGAACTCAGTTTCCTTAAGTGCCTGTTTGAAAATAACTAAACGAAAGGAAGACAGCCTTTTTCTTACACCATGTGTGTTTTCGAACTTCTTCCTCACAATGACTTCCAACCAACAACTATCTTCACAATTTATAGAAGATATTCAACAACTATCACTTAAAGATATTCATAGTGTTCAGGAGTTACTTACTGCCCCAAGAGCCACCTTGCTAAATGAGAAAAACTATAAACCAAACCTCGCTCCCAGCCCTTGCCCCACACCCACAGAATCACTCAATAGCGGCAATTTCAGCTTATTCCTGTTAGATCCACCAATAACATCATCTGATCAAAACACAACAACAAACACAGCATTATATGATCCAATACAACAACAACGCACACCGATTCTCAAATTCCCATACCTACTTCCCATGCTAATACAATCTCCTCAATTGTTGGAAATAACACACAAATAGATACCGAAATTCTCACGCTCTGTCTAAACAACGATCAAAACAATACATCTATAGAAAGATCTACACAAATGAAAATAGATGCTCTCACAATCACCACAAACACTGATAAGGAAAAAACAACAATAGCGATACAGTTATCCTTGGGCCAATCACACCGGACCCTCCTAGTAGATACAATAGACTTCCCAGACCTACAACTGAAATACCAAATCGATCAATACATCTCCGATGCACGTTCTGATATAATGATGGCCTCATCCCATACTACTCAACCCCAAAGAACATACAGTCAAGCACTTAAAGGATGGAATAATCAGGCTAAAACTAATGAACAATCACACCAAATAGAGCTTTGGACAAACCATATTAATATTCAACTACAGAAAAGACAAAACAAGCCCTTTGACTTTACACTCTGGCATAATGATGCCATAATCGACTGCTTCACTTTAAAAGAAAAATTTGCAACTTTTATTAACTACAAATTCAAAGTGATACCAACGAACAAACCTATCCCAGAGGCAATCAAAGCTAAATTTAAATATTATAACATAGCGTTCTTTCGTACCTTTTCAAGAACCAAAACAAATGAACCGGCACACCAGACTGCATTCATGTCTCTTTTTTACAAAGCTTTAGATAGGTAGAAAAATTTATACAACATACTCTATACAAACAAGTACAATAGAAATCAGATTTATGATAAACTTAAAAGACAAATTGCAATTAACCACATTATGAACCTCAATATGATCAAGAAAAATCATCATAAGATCACTAGAGCAATATTCTATGTAATTGGTTTTGCCCACATCAGCTGTGCACTAATCTTTAAAAAATGAGACAAATTATTCGTACCATCATAGATGTGCAAAAAGAACTACTCTAAGCAGACCCTAAAGACATACCTAGCGATATTAGGGAAATGTTATCCTTCCATCTCCCTATTGAGAACCATACTGAAACTTGTGCAATTGTAGTAGTCTTGAGAAGAATCTACACATTTGAATTACTCCTAGATAGATTCTTTTACAGAATGCTAACACCGCTCCTACTCAACTCGAGTGACCTAAATCCAGCAATTAAATATTACTTTCTGATCTGGCTCAAATGACAACTCTCACAACTAAGTAACTACCATAGTATACTAAAACAATATTATACATTCGAAAAGATGCCAGATAGCTACTTTGACTTACTACCTGCTAAACCTCTATTACTATCTACTCCACAAGAACTTAATCATAGAATTCATAATCTCTTTCCATTCAGACCCAATGATACCGAAGATTTCAAACATCATGTTGAGATCTTAAGAACATACTACAAATTCAAATGTATACCAAATGACTTTATCATTCCAAAACTTAAATTACTAGCAGACCCGTCAAAAGTTGCAACCCAACTACATTATGAATTCCCTATTCAAGATAAGGAAATAGCTAAACACTTCTTATTAGAGATCAAGAATAAGTACCTGATCCCAATGCCAGATAACTATATGACTGTCAATCCTTTCAATAAACCCATCCTATCCTGGACCCAAATAACATAACCATCCCAATTTGAAGTCAAGTGGTCCTGCTTGATACTGTCAAACTACTAAGACAACATTACTACTTCCACAGAATACCTGATGAATGGATCGATATTCCATTCGAGGATACGTTCAGTAAACAAAACAAAATACCAACTACTCTTAATGACTTTCTCCAATATGCTAAATTACACATCTCTGAAGCTATAAATTTTTTCCCAATTAGAGAATACGATAAAACAAAGCAAGCAATTAAAATCTTCGAAGAACTATTTAACACAACTTTAATACTGCCCTATCTAAATGAACTACCTGACTTACTAGACCCTAACTGGGTCCATTCAAAAAGAAAGGAAAAGACACACAAACAAATTATGAGCGTAAATAATGATGAAAATCCCTATATCGGGAACTGAAAAACCTCACCTTCAATATCACAGTCCTATTCTAAAAGTCAAATTAACCCATATTTTGATCACTCTCAAACCACACTATTCAAGTTTGATCTAAATGAACCGTTAAAATTGATTATACACAATGTGCAGAGAATTAACAATAGACTAAAATTTCAACTTTGGTTAGAACAGGCTGCAGAAAACAGTGCTTATATTGTGTTTATGACAGAAACCAAACTTCCAAAATCGACTACCTCTTGCTCAGCCTTTATGAACCCTCTATACCTCATTTATACAGCCAACAATGACAATACCTTGGAGACAACCAGAGAAGCGAGCCGGGGACCACAATTGCAATCCACCCAAGCCTGCAACCCTATATAAATAATATCCAGAAAATTTCAGGCTTCGCACTACTTATGGATTTCTTCTTTCCTCAATCCAAAACTAGAATAATTTCAGTTTACTCACTCTCAGAAGACACTACCCTCTATAAAATAGCAAAGAAGGAAATCATGAACTGGATAAATACAGAAAAAACAAAACAAATGAATTTGGTCATCATAAAAGACTTTAACAACAACATAAGAACTAGACAAATTCCCAGAAACCACCTTTTAAATCATCTTCAAACCTCCAGCCTGATAAGTCTTTTAGACCTATACGATATAACTGAACCAACATGGAAACATGCAAAATTCTATAGTCAAATTGATGATATTTGGACCAGTCAGAATATTTCTCACAATTTTTCTCCTCCCCAACTTAGCGACCCAGAAGACTTGACCAAAAGCGACATATGATTATTTCAAGCACCTGGCATATTAAGTTGTCAAAGCAATTAACAAGAAACAAGAAAAACAAATGAAAAATATATCTTTACAACAAGATGTCGGAAGAAAACTGGAATCACTTTTTGAAAGCAATACACAAAGGAATTGAGAATTCAACCCTATTAAATAGTCCTATATTAGACAATCAAGATCTCAATAGACAATAGTATGCATGGAATGATCTTATCAAATGCACTGCGAATAAGCTAATTCCATTTACTTTTAAAAGCTTCACTCCTTTCATATATACTCCTTGTTCACAACCAAATTATACAAAGCCCTTAAACTTATTTTTAAATTAATTTGTAATACAATCAAGCTTCCTATACTATATTTCTCCAACTACATTATATAAAAATGAATATAATAATTAATAAAATCAACAAACTTGCAGATCTCAACACACCACACCTACTGACAAACGCTATAGAATTAAACCAATATCAAGGCCACTTAACTATTTAAAAAGTTTAAAATATATAATATATTGCGCAAGAAATTTGAAAACAGAAAAAGAAAAGAAAAAAACTATAAACAGTGCAATACTGAGATGCTACACTAACTTTCTGACAATACAACTTGAATAATAGACAGTGTCCTGCAACGAAACAAAGGCATAGTCCATTTCAATAATATTATTTTATCTAATTAAGTCATTACAAACCCACAAGATATTAAAGTAGCAAAAAGACAACACTTCCAATATTGGACCAAGCAAGTCACTCTTGACACAACAGAATGGGAATTATGGAAAACGGGTACTCACCCATGAGTTTAATACCTGATGACATTTATTGTCACGCTTGTAAACTGATAACAGAAGAAGAAACCTTTAATACCATAATCAACTCACTACTTTCAAAAGCAACCGGCCCTTCTCTCATCTCAAACGAGATGTTAAAATATATACCTAAAAATGGAATTACCTTCCTTACAAAACTATTCAATACAATCCTAACTACTTAAACAATTCCAAACATGTGGATTAACAGTCTAGTTTGGCCCATTGCAAAGAAACCTGACTATAATGCTGACTTGACACAAACTCACCCTATTACCCTAATTAAACATTCCAGAAAGATACAAATAGATTAAATGAGATCTTCATCAAACATCATATCCTATCCATAGCCAATAACGTAGCCCTGCCATTTACATCTACAGTTCAGCCAATTCAACAACTTGGCTATTTAATTGAATATACACAAATTTACAAAGAAGAGATTTGGATATTATCACAGAATATGCCTAAAGCTTACGATACCATTCAACTCCTACTCTTAGAACTAGCATTACAACATATTAAAGTTCTAACGAAACTTACTAACATTATCTTTAACATCTTCAAAAACAGACATAATCAAATAATTACCACACAAATAAATGTCACAGATCATAATTTAAAATGAAATCTACATTTTATACTTAACCTCTAGCCTTCTATAACCCATTAATACTTGTTTATTATTTTTTTTTTAAAACTAACTCTAACCCTAAACCTCTAATCCTAAAAAATGTACCTTAAAAAAATTTAGTTTTCAAGATTTTATACTATTATTTTATTTTAATCTGGATTTCATTATGATTTGTCATAATAAATACCCAGTCGAAGACAGCATTGACCAGGGAGAAACCATCTCTCCTTTACTTTAGCGTATTTACTATGAACTCTTATAAAGAAAATACATGATACACACAATAGCTATATAATCAAAACCACAATACTATCTTCCTACAATTCATTATTATCGATTAATACATCAGTCATAGCCTATATGGATGATACCACCTGGATTGCATTATCACGAAATGAACTCGAAACAACACTCAAAACTACCAGCTTATTCTTCAAGATGGCAAACCTGAAAATCAATCCTTCCAAATCTGTCTTATTCTACACAGTAAAAAAAGAAACTTCTTTAGTTAAATTTCAAAATACAGAAATTCACAACATTGAGAAAAATGATTTACTGAAATTCCTTGGTATATGGTTCTCATGAAATTACACTCACAATACATTTGGCATGGAATACAACATGAAGTCAATCTTAGTATTAAAAAACTATAAAGAGCTCGCATTACTGACAAGCAAACTATCTATATAATTAACTTTGTAATTTTAACTCGGTTTGCTTACAAAATCCAAAACACTATTTTACCCATCTCGATCAGCAAACAAATTAACTACAGTCTGACAAATGTTACCAAAAGTAAAGCCTCCCTAGCAAAAGGTGTACCACATCCACCCTACACCATATACATTTCTACAGTCTCCGCAAAATTACACAAATTCAAACTACAACCTATATAAACAATTTGTATAAGGGGCTTCCAGAAATCAGCTGATTTTAGGGGGTGGGTGGGTCAGCTAAAGTATCAGGTTTAATTCCAGCCAAAATTTTATAATTTTGACCAAAGTTACAAAATTATAAATTTATTAACAATATTTAATAATTAATAACTTTTAATTTACTGGATCAAATTTAATGATTTAACTGCCAAATTGATTTTCCCAATGAGAGGATTCTAGCAAGCCAAAATTATTAAAATCCAATCACTGGATCCTAAGATCAGAATAGATATATGTTACTATAAAAGTTTATAATTTATTAAAAAATTATAAACTATTCATAGTAATACAAATTTATTCTGAGCTTAGAATCCTGTAATTAGATTTTTATAATTTTGGGCTGCTAGAATCCTCTTATTGAGCTGATCATTTTGGTAGTTAAATCATCGAAATTGGCCTAGTAGATCAAAAGTTATTAACAATTGAAAATTAATTTCCAATTGTTAATAACTTTTGATCTACTGGGCCAATTTCGATGATTTAACTACCAAAATGATCAGCTCAATGAGAGGATTCTAGCAAGCCCAAAATCATAAAAATCCAATCACAGGATCCAGAGATCGAAATAAATTTGTATTACTATAAATGTTTATAATTTTTTAATAAATTATAAAACTTTTATAGTAATACAAATCCATTCCAATTTTAGGATCCAGTAATTAAATTTTAATGATTTTGGGCTTGCTAGAATCCTCTTATTGTGAGGATTATTTTGGTAGCTAAATCATCAAAAGTTATTTACTATTAAATATTATATTTAATTTTTTATCAGGTGGGTGGGTGTAGAGCTGTTAATGGAGTATTATACTCCAGAGTAATTAAGGAGTATAAACCACTCCATACCGGCGTGGTTTAAGCAAAAAACCACTTCAGATTATTTAATTTTATTATCAAAGTAAAATACTTCGAAGTCTAACCCATTGAGTTAAAATAGTTAAAACTCTGGAGTAAATGTGCTCTGGAGTTATTACTATAAATTAAAATTATATATGTGCTGTCTGTAAATAAATATTATTACTATGGCGAATTTAATTCTAAAAAATTGTAATATTATATATTAAAGTAATTTAATATATAATATTATAATTCTTCCACCATTAAGTTCGGCATAGCAATAGTAGTGTATCTCGTAGTAGATAATGATATTATCCTCATGCAAATTGCATTATACCTCACACGAATTAATATTTAATTAGATACCTCACACTTCGAGGTCATATGTCTTGTAAAATGCAAGCTAGTTTTACATACCTTGCATCTTTAGATTATAGAAATTATATAATTTCTATTATATAATTTATATTGACTCAAATGTGTTTGATGCTACAAAGTGAAAATTTAGACCCTATTAAATACATTAAATACAAGAACACGCATCAATCCTTCAGGGGACAGTAGTAGATTTTCACTTCACATTACAATTGTAAGTCGCACATGATAGTTAGTATTTGTGTGACAGAAATAAAAGAACAAGCCAAGCGATTTTAAATTGCGCTTTAAATTTTTAGATATGAATTTTAAATTTTAACGGTTAAAAAAAAAAGTAGGTAAAAGTTAGTTTGAAACCGAATCATAGAAGTAAAAATTCTTTTAATTTTTTATTTTCACTAGTATTCAAGATAATCGGTTAGTCAATTTGATATTTATTTGATGCAAACATTGCGTGCAAATTATTACTTTGGGGTTTATAAAAAAAATTAAATATGAAATACTTCCCTTTTTAGAAGTATGCTTCGTGTTTTATTTCACTTTATTTCTTTTATTTTCTCATGCTCATAGTCTAGATTTACAATGATATTATACTCATTAGTTATCTAAGCACAAAGTGCGTTTTATATTTTAAAAAAAAAAAACATTCAAATACCGTAATCTTTTTAGAAATTTTCGTTATTTCTGAGAAAATTTGTAATGACCTAAAAAATAATTTGACTTCAATTTTCACTATGAACGATTATGAAGATACAAGCTATATGAGTGATGATAATATTGTCGATAATAGTTATAAGGTTATAAATTCTATTATTGACAATAATGAAGATACAAACCTTACTGATGATAATGAAAATACAAGCTTCACTGATAATAATAATGATAACTCGAATGAGAGCAACAATTCAAATGATATTGACAATTCAAATCATTTGAATGATAATGATGATTCCATCTATAGCAACAAAAAAAATCTCTTAAAAAGAGCTGAACAACGTACATCCGCCGTTTGGAAATTTTTTTATAAGGAGAAAGATGATAGTGGCAAGGTTGTTGCGATAGTTTGTGATTTTTGCAAAAAAAATGGCAACCAGGAAATACAACTAGGACATTAGCAACCCACCTTAATAATAGGCACCATAGTAATATTTCTTTGAAACAACAAACACTTTTACGTTTTACTTCAAGACCTTATACAACAAAAGATTCTCAACAAGTAACAGAAATAAATAATAAGGTTATAAACTTTATTATATGCTGTCAATTGCCTTTCTCTATTGCGGATAATCAATATTTTAAGAAGCTACTTGGTGCTCTCGATCCGCGTTATCGTGGTTTTTGTAGACAAACATTACACAATAAGACAATGAATCGTTTTGAAAATGCACATGAAAAAATTATAGAATTGTTCAAAAATATTGACTCAATGGTTTCAATTACATGTGATATATGGACATCTGTATCTTTTCAAGCATATTTAGGTGTAACTATACACTATATCGATAAGAATTGGAAGGCACATAATTTTCTTTTAGACTTAGTGCATTACCCTGACCATCATTACGGCATAGTTACTAAAGATTTGCTTGTAACCTTGTTTAATAAAATGGAAATTACATCCAAAGTTTTCGGCTTCACAACCGATAATAATGCGAGCATGATTGTTGCAGGACGTGAGCTACAAACAGATCTTCTTTTGGCAGGAAATAAAGAATTTATACATCACCGATGTGCAGCGCATATCTTGAATATCACTGTAAAACATGGCATGCAGCTTGAAGCTATAGTTGTTGAAAGGGTTAGAACTTTTATTAAAAAAATACGACATTCACAATTATTTTGTGATGCATTACAAAAAATTTGTGCTACACGCGAAGTTGACTTTTTAAAGCCAGAACTAGATGTCAATACGCGCTGGAACAGTACATTTCTAATGTTACAAAAATTTGGTAAAATGAAAGAGGTACTTGACTACTTGTTTTTGAAAAACAAAAAACAACTTGAAAATTTGTGGCTCGATGAAAATGAATGGGGTCTGGTCGATGCAATTTTAAAGCTTCTCGAACCAGTATACAAAGCGACATTATTATTGTCTCTTAATTCCTATCCAGCTATTAGTGACGTCTGACTTGTATTTATTGGGCTTCAACGTCATCTTGATTAGTATCTCTCTGACCACGGTGAAGAAGAATGTTACATGGCACAATCTATAGCTCACAAATTAGAAGAATATTGGAATATTATTGATCAATCAACTATATTGCCTACTCTACTAGACCCACGTTCAAAATTAGTTACCTTTGCAATACAAGAAGAAAAAACGAATGCCATAAATAAGTTACGTGAACAAATGTCAAACTATGGAAGTGTATCATTAGGTAAAATTTAAATTGGCAAAAAATTTTAATCGATTATATCAATTTTTATAAAATCTTACCATTACCGTTACTAAAACTTTTATTCATATTACTGTCATTAGAAACATCTAATATCACAAAGGAAAAAGAAAATTAACAAATAAGTCAGCGTTTATTTTTTGAATCATTATTACATCAACAAAGCGAAGTTCCAATAGAAAATAAATTGGAACGATACTTAGCTCTTCCACTTGCTCCCGAAGGAAGTCCACTTGCATGGTGGTATAAATTTGAGAAAGATTTCCCAACGCTTAGCAATATGGCAAAAAACTATTTATCTTTACAAGGAACAAGCGTTCCCAGTGAGCAGGCTTTCTCTCTTGCAGCTCATACTGTTACAAAAATTAGGAATAGTCTTTCGTCAGATTCAGTACGTGCTTCATTGTGCTTAAAAAGTTGGATAACAAAAGTGCGTTTTGAAGATAATAAATTTTAACAATCTTATAACTGCACAATCATGATGTTTAGTTTTATTTTTTTTTTTTGAAAAAAAGAGTTACATATCTAATTCTTTTTTTTTTTTTTTTTTTTGAAACTAAAAAAAATTTAGATTAGTTTTTGGGATTTTTTGGGATATAGGTCTTGTTGGCTACATTAATATAGAATTCAGTATTAATAAAACGTATAGCATATATATACTAGTAGAAGTATAAAATGGTCAATTTTTTTAACGTGTCTAAAATTTTATACTGGTTTTTCGTATTTAATATTTTTTATTAACAGTTAACTTATATAATAATATTAATGCATAAGCTTTCGAACATTACAGAAAGTTTTTTTTTGTATGTATATTAAGCTACACTTTCTTATATAATACTTCAATATCATATATAATGTGTAAGTGATATACTCAATTAATGATGTAATTTTTTTAATTAGCATAATACGTGTTATCGACAAAAATCTGGGACTCTCACTAGGCTTTTAGGCTTTTCTAATATTCTAATAAAAAGAATAGTCTACGTTTTACACACTAAATTTGACAAATTTTTTTTAAAAGTTGGGTAAGTAATAAACCTTTTCCCAGTATAAATAATGTTCGGGGATAATCAATAGCTATTAGTAGAAACAAATTATATTATAACTGTATAACTGTTATTTTTTTCATGTGTTACAACGTAAACTCAGCGAGTGACTCCCTACCAATCATGATCATAAATTGTCTGAAATTGTCGAATACGGTAATTTGACAAATGATTGGCTACACGTGCTGCAAAGCGGCACGTGCTCATTTGTCAAATTACCGTTATTCAACAAGTTTTGCCCAATAATGTATACTAATCTGGAGTGTAATGCTTCGAAGTATACTTCGGATTATACTTCGATTTAGTACACCAGATTCAATATTCCAGTGTCAAACTATAAAGTTTGATCTGTGGTGGTGTACTTCGGAGTGGTGTGGTTTTGGATGTTACTCCAGCAAAGTGTGCTCCACTCCACTCCAGATTACTCCATTAACAGCCCTAGGTGGGTGGGGTAGGGGTGAGGTGGGCTCATAGTAAAAAAAAATCAGCTGATTTCTGGAAGCCCCTAAAGCCTTAAATAACCCAAGTTTTTATAACTCAACACTCGCAGTTCGACTGCAACAGATTCAAAATCTAACCAACTCCAACCGCTCTATTCTCATTGAACACCTGTTATAACCTGAATACTACTCTACTATGGCAAAAATTATACAACTATTACACACTATGAATATTCAAATTACTTATAACCATAATATCCGGCCTATGCCACTAAATACACCAGAACCAGTATTGTCATTTGGACGTTTTTTGGACATTTTGACCATTTTTTCAAATTAAAATTACTTAAAATTTTATTAAGATAATCTATTTTAATTTTTTTCCAATGAGTCCAGCACCTAAAAAAATATATAAATATATATTTTTTTAAATTATTTTATTAATTAGTTAAACATGGAACATAGGCTTGGATGATTTTGGACAATCTTGAACATTGGACAAAAAACATAATATGGACACATCCAAGTGACAACACTGTCAGAAACTACCATTAACTCAATTCTGATCAACTACTCATAATGATTGATGATCAAATATTATTTAAATAAATATAATATCCATGCGATTAAACAATTTACAGATCACGATAACACCAAAACACTAAATTGGAAATCCTTTCACCACAATATTCAAAAAATTCCAAAAG
Source organism: Gigaspora rosea (assembly GCA_003550325.1). Lineage (NCBI taxonomy): Eukaryota > Fungi > Glomeromycota > Glomeromycetes > Diversisporales > Gigasporaceae > Gigaspora > Gigaspora rosea. Next base: position 429,996 of record QKWP01000009.1, on the reverse strand, counting down.
GTCGAATACCTAAATGGTTCTCTGATATTACCAATCTGATACAAAACAAAGTAAACCCTTCTTGGTCACTTGTAAACCCAAATCCATTTTATTGGCAGCTACTTGTTAACAAAACAAAAAATATATGGATAACAACAACGAACTACAGTATGGGAAAGGTGGCACACAATACCTACACATTGACAACATTTCAACATTATCTACTTGACGACAATACCAACAAATTATCAAAATGCAAAGGGTGCACACACACTACCAAAACAAACAAAACTGTCAATTGCATGATTACTTTACAAAGTAAATTACTGTATAAAATCATCACAGATTCGAAATAAAACTGGCAAGGACAAAAAACAGATCACCCATACACTATAAAATTCCTATGCATAATTATGATCCCTATATCACCTAAATACTATCTTACCAAAAAAACCACTAAAGCCTTTAATAATCTGGGCACAGAACTATAGATAGAATACAACAATCTAGCCTTTAGCAAAAACGGCCTCATAAATATTAATATTCTTATCAATCATACTAACATACCTTATGCAACGATAATAGTAACAAAACACAACCATAATTGGACACTAACAGTACAAAACCAAACATGGCCCTCTATCAAAATACTCCTAATAACCTGTCTAATCATCACTAGCACAATTCTTCCCATTTGGTCTAATGCCACTGTTACAATCAATAATAAGGAGTTTGTACTACTCATAGATAAAATCATGACAAATCAAACCCAAAACAACAAATTTCTTAATCAACACAACATGGCTCCATATTTGTTAAACTTAAAAAATATAATCAAGTATAAAAAATTACATTACACAATTAATTATCAGGAACAAACATACCAAATGACAGACCAGAAATCCACATTTTAGAATTTTCCTCAACCACTATAACAAACTACTTTCTTGTCTACTTCTATCACAATGTGATACCATTTACGATCCGAAATGTTCTAAAGAAATTATACAAAGCGAAGCAGATTAACGTTTGGCTATCACAAAAAAGGATACAGAAATAGAATCAACAATCTAATAAAATAAACTAGAACTTAACCTACAAAAATATTAATATTCACGAGTGACCATTATCAAGACAAACTAACCCAACCGAATCCAAAATCAAATTCTTTAAAATTAAAATACTAACAAATAAATTATTTATACTAACTAACCTTCATACCAGAGACCTACAATGATATCCTCACACAGTGTGCGCAGCATGCGAAAAAAAAGTAGATGATGACAAACACTGAATAACTTGTGAAAAGAATCCACAATCCTTCAAAACAATAATAACTGAAACATTAAATGAAATCACAACAAAATATGAGTTATCAACTACAAACCCAATCTCATTTATAAAAACTTGGAGAAATTCTACCTCAAAAAGAGAATTTCAATTACCGTAATTACAACCCATACACTCCTCCCTACAACTCAACTCCAACAATTAACATCTCTCACTCCACTTTTTTTCCATAAACTAACAGACAAACTATGAACAATACTAGTTAAAAAGTAGGGCGAACATTCATGATCCCACCAATACCAACATATCCAACACTAGCCATACCATAACTACTTCATCAATATCTCCTGGTTTCAATCCTACTTCTATATACAAAGAACTCAAACATTATAAATGGACACAAAAATTCATCAGTTATAACCTTTCACCTAACCAAATTGTCAACATAATTTAGAGGTCGTTGACCTAACTAGTAAAGACTTAGATCTGGAATAAAGTAGTTCTATCCACCTTTTCCCATAAAACAAATGTAAATTCAAGTTGTAATAACATATAAATTTAATATAATTCAATAAAGAAACAGAGGAAAAACCTCACTTTTAAAAAAAAAAAAAAAAAAGAAATTGGCAGAGGTATTTATAATAAATATGTATCCAATTGGTTAGTAATTGATATATGGGGTCTTTGCCTTAAGAATAGGAATCATATAGTCATTAGTCAATTAGTTGATGATTAGTCGACTAATCGACTAAATTTTTTTATAGTCAGTCAATTGATTAGTCGATTAGTTGATTAGTCGATTAGGGGAGTAACAAAAATCAGGTGATTTTTTAGGGGGGAGGGGGGTAAAAAAAGTTAAAATTATATATAAGAACCTGACTATTTATATATTAAGGAAGAGGGAGGGGGGTAGGCCTCTGATAAAAAATAATCTGACACTGCCCTTAGTTAATTAGTCGACTAGTTGATTAAATGATTAGTTGATTAGTTGATTGGTTAATTAGTCGACTAGTCAATTAGTCGATTAGAAGAGTGCAGAAAATCACATAATTTTTTAGAGGAGGTGGGGTCCCCAAATATCATGTCCTATATATATATAGTATAAATAGTCAATATAATATTGAACTAAAATAGATTTTTAGTTAATTGCAGATAGTTGCTACATAGTAAAGTCTAAATTCTACTAAGTCAATCAATTAAAATCGATTAAGTAAAGTTATTCAGCAGATCAAAATGCATATATTCTGAAATTTTTATTAAAATTAAAGAATTTTTTATTATTTAACTTTTGATTTTTATGTTTGTCGAATATATTTTTTTAAAACATTTTAATTTTTTTGTCGAACATAAAAATCAAAAGTCAATTAATAAAAGTTGTATCCAATTCTTATGAAAATTTTGTAGTAAGTGTATTTTGACCTGTTGAATAAGTTTACTTAATTGATTTTAATCGATTTGCTTAGTAAAATTTAGACTTTACTATATAGTGACTTTTATCGATCATGGAGTTAAAGATATTTGAGTTTTTTTAAATATTATAAGGTTAAATTTGATTGGTCAATAGTCCTATCACTAGGGGGAGGGAGCATGGTGGACATTCAATTTGATTGGCTTGAAGATCACTGGGTTACACAATATAAAAAATTTTTTTAAAGTAACCCTTACTATGAAAAACCACATCGTCAATTGGCAATTTATAATTTCACTTTATAAACTTTTTTTAAAACATACTATAATGTTCTTTGGCTCTTTGCACGTCTTCTGTAAAAAAAGATCAGTATAGATCAAATATCTCAAAAAACTTTATTTAGAGGGCAAATTTAGCAAGTAATATGGTAATACAGTAAGTAACGAATAAGTTAATTGGGTATTAATCGTTATATATACTGTATAAACTTTTTTTTTTGCTTTCAAACTGCAACTGACAATGTGGTAGTACCTCACTAACCAACAGCATTCGGATCCAAAACTTTTGGGAGTTATGGTATGGACCGATCAATGATCTTCGATTAAATTTTCCTTGAGTAAAAAAAAACTTAAATTACTATTTACAAAGGCGAGTATATTTAATATTTCCAATAGATTAAGAAAAGTTGATTTCACAAACCTTACTAAATATATAATATATTTTGGCTCGCGAGTTAAATAACTCCAATGGAAAAGGAACTGTTAAATTGCACGAGAGATACGGTTTTTCTCTTTGGGAGGATTACACAGGGCTAGTCCAGTTCGTCGCTTTTTCACTTAAGGTATTATTGTGATCCACCGGTTAAGAAATGCCTGGTCGCATTAATTCCTCAGTGATAGAGGCCTTTCCGGAAGAGCAAGTAGTTGTCGGTGCCGGAATAGCCGAAAAATTTATTTTTTGTTTTTTGTTTTTTTTTTTTTTAAACTACACTTGTTCGATTCCTGTTATTTTAATCAAGGTCAAACTTTATATACTGATAAAGAAAGGTAAATTTGTAAATTTTTATTTAAAATTATTATTATTTATTATTGATCGAATTTTTGTCAACAAATTTTGAATAAGAATAGTGTTTTAACACCTCAGATGAGAATTAATGATCGTGAAATGCGTGAACTTGAACGTGTAAGTTATGGTTTATTTTTACTTGAGGTTATTATTTGGTCTGTAAGACAATTTTTGTAAGACATTAGCGTTAATTGTATTGATTCTCAATTTCATTTCACGTGTAATATTGAACTATCATGATATCTGTAATGATCTTTTAGAAACAAGCGTCAATCTTGGCGTTCAACCTCAAACTTCAAACGCTAAAGTCTCAATTGGAATAAATAGATACACATTCAAGGTAGTGCGTGATACCTCAGATTTCTTATTTCCCAACACGTACATTTATGTCACAACTATAGGTAAGGGAAAAATTAAAAATAGAAAAAATTTTTGCTAGGGAACTTATTTAATTTGAAAAAGTGGCACCAAAGGTCCAAATCGGTCGTATGGGTTTGCAACAAATATCTTACGGGGCAATTTTTTAGACGAAATTGTTAAATATCATCACACAAGATTTATAGTTTACTCAAAATTGAAAATACTAAAAAACTTTAACCAAGCCGAACTTAAAAAGAAGTTAGAAAAATTAGCCGATTTAAGCCAAGTGGAATTAGAGCGAAATAACCTTTTTTTTTTTATAAACATGCATATAATAATTTTAGCAATTTCAATATGCAAAATGTGAAAAAACAGACACGTATATTCAATGTGCCCTTTGTATATGACATCAACTAGACAATATCAGGTACGTAGCCAACACGACGTATTACAGAAGTAAGGAATATAAAAAAAGCATTTTGATCTTGATAAAACCATTTAATATAACAGGCCATTAACAAACAATAGAAGTTGATAGCATAATGCTGTGATCTATTATTAGGATTAACCTTCCTGGAAGAATTCAGGTGACAATATTTCACAGCACATGATTCCAAGCTTAATTTTCATTTTAATATAATCATTAGTGATGTTACCCGGGTCAGGCTAACCCGTGCGGGTCATAAAACTCCACGGGTTATGCGAGTCACGGGTCACAAATTGGCCTAACCCAAGTTATGCGGGTCACGGGTCACAAATTGGTCTAACTCGGGTTATACGGGTTGGCCAATCAGAAAGCACAAATTTTGACATGTGAAAGTAAAACTAATATCTAAACCGCACTAATTAAAAATAATGAGAATGAAATTTTTGCATATAATAAGCATTATTTTATTGCCATAGTCCTTTTTACTAATGCCCTAACCCTAAACTTCTATTATTACGCACTTAGAAAAATTTAATTCCCTTTTTTTGGGGTTCTGTTACTCGCGAAAATAAGTAAATTCAAATTGACCCACACTAATTAAAAATAATTGGAACGAAATTTTTTTGCATATAATAAGCACTATTCTATTGCCATAGTCCTTTTTACTAACACCCTAACCCTTTATTACGCACTTAGAAAAATTTAATTCCCTTTTTTGGGTTGTGTTACTCGTGAAAATAAATGACTTTCTGATTAAACAGATCCTGATAACGTTTGTAAGTAGCTTTGGAGAGATCAAATTGTTCCCGTGCCCGTTTCAGCGTAGTGCGCGATTGTGCAAGTTGTTGATCCAGATTACTGGTATTCAGTACCATTGCCGATTCAGTAAATTCAAATTGATCTAACCGAGTTATGTAGTCACAATATCTAAGTCGAGTTATAGACCAATTAAAATTGTATTGAAACAAAATTTATTAATCGCAACTATAAAAAGTTAAATAAATAATACTTAATTGTCGCATTCAATAATTTATAAAGGATCACATACGTTTTAATAAATCACAGCGTATAACAGTTGAATTTTAACCCTGTAGTCCCACCATTAACACAACCCACTCATTAAATAAAAAGTGCCGCAAGATGCTTAATTTTACCAGTTTGACGAATTATAGGATTGCGCAACTCAAATTGACAGTTAATGATGTAATAATTACATCAAAAAGTTCTATATTTTATTAACATCAATATAAAATTAGCTCTTATTAGAACTAACCATTTATATACAGAAAAAAAAAACTTAATAGCCCAAAGGCATTTTTTAAAAAAAAAAAAAAACCCCCCCCCTTCTCAATAAATCTATTCAAAAACATAAGAATCCGGCCAAATTTTTAGAGCCGCCTTAAGAAACAGAAGGGTACCAGCATACTTAGGACTAAGCCTTGATCGTTTTTCTGTAATAGTAAGACCTGCAGACGAAAACAGGCGCTCAGATGGTACTGATGTTGCTGGGATACACAAATACTTGCGGGCAAGCTTTGCGAGTGCTGGATATTCAGTCTTTCTTGATTCCCACCACTGAAGTATATTCGTTTGACTTGATACCTTTGGCAATAACAAATACGAATCAAATTCACACTCAGGATTATTTTGTTGAACCGATTCCTCATCAGGATAAGTAGTTTCTGTCAAAAAGATATCTTCATCGCTACAAATTTTGTTACTAAAATCTAATTGATGATCCTTATCTAACAAATCGTTTGATTCATAAAAATTAGTTAATTCACGGTACTCATCGCGTGCTTCTGAAATGGTATAGTGCTTTTCCTCCTCTGTAAAGACTTGCATATCTTTAGTTCGTGGATCAAAGAAGGTGGCAAGTCGAATTAATCTTGTTGGTGTTGGAAACCGGGTCTGAATTGACATATAAAGATGCCTTCCAAATTTTTGAACATCAACATCATGTATTAATATGCAATTAACTTTCGTCTTAATATAGTTAATTGCATACCATGCTTGTGAAAGGGTTGGGTACCGAGAACCAGACAACCATTTTGAAGCAACCTCATAAGGTCGCAATAATTCAACTAATTCGGCTATCTTATCCCACTCGCTAGACGATAGTTCTTTTTCTTCGTAACTTCTTAATGAAGTATTCTCATTGGACTCAACCAAAAGTGACTTATACTTGTACATCGCCGGTTTAAGAGTAGATAATCGTTTCAACAAATAGAACGTAGAGTTCCATCTGGTTGATACGTCGCGGACCACAAAAAGAAGCCTATCCCACTCCTCCATTTGTATTTGAGCATCTAGAAGGAATTGTTTCTGCTTTGGACTACCACTGAAATGAGATACAACGTCTTTGCATTTTTTGATTAAGTTTAAAATTTCAATACATCCTTTTAATGCGTCGTTTATAGCAAGTTGTAATGTATGGCCAAAACAAAAAATTTTTGATATACCATGCCTTTGTTCTAACCTTTCTAAACAAGACTTAATGTTCGATCCATTATCAACTGTCCCACAGATAGTCTTATTTTTAAGTTTAAGGTTATGAAGAATTTCAATGATTTTACTTGCGAGACGCTCTGCAGTATGGGGGTACGGAAAACACGAAATTTCCCCAACCATTTCTTTCATGTGAAACTCGCTGTTGATCCAATGAAACGTAAATCCGATATATGGATCACCATTGTTAGAAGTCCACATATCGGTAGTGAACGACGAATAGCTAATTTCCATATCATCAAGCGCATAATCGCGCACATTTTGCAAAATTCTGTCTTCTGCGTTGATAAGGATATCTTTTAACCGATCCTTACTAGGTACATTGATTTGGGGGTCAAGCCCTTCAATAATTTTTTTGAATGATGGTTCTTCGAGAACCGAGAATGGCTGGAGGTCATTAACAATAAAAGCTGCAACGTTATTATTTAGCTTTTTTTGTTTCGGATTATTATGTGTATACTTTGTTGTCTTATTGAATGCCTGAATTAATGTCATTTGCGAGGGTTCCGCAGTTACATGAAATTCACAGCTGCCATTGTTTTTTGATTCGATATTTACCCGACCATTTTCTATGATTGCTCTTGAAAGGTGATGTTTACTCAATAAGTGCCGCCACAAATTTGTTGTAGATCCATCTTTTCGATATTTCACCTGTGGAATACAACTTTTATGGCGACAAGCCCAAAATTCTATATTATTAACTGAAACTAACGAATAAAATTTTTTTACGGGGTTTCCTTCTAATCTTCCAGTTCTTTTTTGTTTTTGCCGATTATTTGTATGGGATGGTGTAGACGGTCCAGGGGATTGTAACGACGCTTCACTCATAATTTCTATATCACTCATTTCTAAGCTGATATCGCCTTCATTTACATGCATTTTGTCTCTACAAAATTAAATTAATTTTCCTTTAATAAATATATAGTATAATAAAGATATAATAATACTGCAACTATTGGTACAGTTATTTTTAAATACATCAACAAAAAGAATTAAATATATATTGCGATACTAACTAAACACGTTTACAACAGGCTTCCGGTAATTCGTCAAGACTTGGAGCGGTGATAAAATGGTTACAATGTCAACCTTCTACAGGTATTTTAAATGCGAATAGACTTGGCAGAAGTATGTTTAATTTTTTTTTTTTTTTTTTAGAAATGCCCTCAGCCACTTATTAATCAATTTTTTTCTAATGACAAATATGTGATTTAATATTAATATTTAATAAACTTCAACAATTGTTAAACTTTAAATGAGATACTTACTAGGGGATCATTTAACCTACTTTATTCAAGTATAATTGGTCTTATATTCGAGTTGAAGCTAAGTTTATTGCTTCGACGGTTGACTTTAGATTTTTTTTTTAATTAAACGATAATCTATTCACTTGTTATGCTGTTATGCATAAGTGAAACGTAGCTTGCGCTGATTGGCTAGTATAAGGGAGATTCGGTTTTGTTGTAAAACATAGTTTGCGCTGATTGGCTAGGATAATAAAAACGCACAGGAGATAGCTCTGATTGGCTAACCCGTATAATCCGGGTTATGACCCAGGTTAGTATCTGACCCGAACTTTATTAACCCGGATCACTATTTTGTGACCCGGGTAATATTACTAATAATCATATATATATATATATATTACGATTTTTAGAGACGTAAAATTGAACTGACGAACTTCAAATAAGAAAATCCTTTGCTAATGGTAATCTACTAGCAGTATTATATCTAGTGCTCGGTACAATTAAACAAAAATTTGGCAGTCAAATACTTGATCAAGTCAAATCATTTATCGGATATATATGAACATATATATGTATATATATCTGATCTTTGATCGTTTAATATCCGACTTGATCAAGTGTTTGACTGTCAAATTTTTGTTTGATTGTTCTGAGCACTATAATAATCAACGCAACATAATGCATCAAAGTGGAACACAGTTTTTATACATGGGACCTAGAAGTTAAAGTGCCTCAGGTATAATTAGAATTTTGTAAAGTTCGTATAGCGTACAACTAATATTATCTATATTATCTATTTTTTCTTCACGGCTAAAAAAACATATGTAATTGTAATCGTATCAAAATGATTAATTCAAAAAAAGAAAAAAAAAAACCTTGAATAACATCTTCATTTTCCATGATGTGTGATAACCCAACTCTTTGAGGGTTATGTTTTGTGGATGTGCCTAATGTGAGCAATCAAATTTTAATATTACTGAGAAATGGCTTTCTAACCCAAACCATATATATATTAAGAATTACCTAAACAAGAGCGTAGCGAAACTCTTCAACTAAAGAACGATAGATAGCATGACACTGTGATTACAAAGTATTAATATTATTAGTATAGTTAGGTAAAATGCATATCAATAGACGTTTATAAATACTAACCATATGTTCAACTGTGGCACCTTGTCTAACTATAAGCCCACTTTCAAAAGGTGGAAAGCGAAGTTGGTAGTGGTAAAGCCTGAACCAAAAAATTGCCACTGTTCGCCTTTGTGCTTACAATAAATGCAGTATTTGTGTAAATAGCATAATTAAAATGAATCAAAGGAGATATTTCGAATTATCAATTAACTAAATATAATTTTTTTTAATACCATCGTAGTAACATTAAAGTCGTCTTACTGTACGAATTCCAAACTAACCGAATTCAATACCTGGATCCAAGTAATTTGTAAGGTATTATCATTATGAATAAAAGCGGTTCAATTCAGCAACTTAAATGCGATTTGACAAAAAAAATATCTTACTATAATTAGAATACTAGTAATGACAAATTTTTGACGAAAAAAGGTGGTTTGTATCTCACTGATTTGTTATCACAATGATAACTCACTTGATTCATTTATTTGATTTCTGACTAATTAATAATTTACTTCCGACCCATCGAGTGAGGTGCTTGAGAACACCCTTCAATAGTAAATTATTTAAAAATAGAGGCTTTGGGAATGTCTGAAAAGAAAAAAGTTTGCAGTCTATTTAACTAATTATATAATCTTTACGTTAATTCATTAATATAAAAAAAAAAAAATTCACTAAATAAATTATTACATTCGTCAAAAGTTCTATAAACCTTTTCTTTATAAATAATTAATTTTTTTTATGCCGATTGCAACATTATTATTTTTTTGTATCTTCGCTCAAGCATTACTTTATATTCAAACATAATAATAAACAATAAATTCTCACTAAGTTTTTATCTGATCCAAAAAAGTAACCATTTTATTGTTAATGCTCGAAGCTTTTGAAACAAATAATCGATGCCTTGATACAAACATAATAAATACAATATATTTTTTAAAATAATAATAATAATAATAACATAAAAAAAATTTTATTCTTGTTGCTGTAAAGCAACTTTCACTAATGATTCGATAATTGATTCTATTGTTGTTGCAACAAAAAATTTAAATTAGTATAATCATTAAAAGAGAAATCAATGCAACTAAAGTTGATGCTTTGGTAGTCAGTTGAATAGAATTTTTTTTTAATAGATTTTTTAGTTGTTTTGGGTGGCGAGTATGCTCAAGCATTTAATTCTGTTAATATCGTCATTGATTGTGATGCTTGAGCATCATCACGATCATTATTAAATCAATTGATTGAATATAAAGACAATCCTTTAAGTCATTATAAAATACAACTTCTCGATATGAGGGTTTTTATACTGTTTTTACTAATTTATCTTTATAAAAAAAAATGATAGTTTATGATTACCGTGATAACTCAATTAAGAAGACATAGGGTACAAATTATTATATATATGAAAGAGAAAGATCGAAAATGAATAAAAGAGACAAAGGCGGTATTTGTAAGTAAGGAGTAAAAAGGAAATGCGGGGCTGGAATAAATGAATTTATAATGCAATAAAATTGATATCTAAATGTATTATTATTGCAAACAAGCAATTGTACTTTTATATTTATTCTTGCTATATTAATTAATTGCAAACATGATTATCGGGAAGACAGCTACTTTTCTACAAAGTAATGCAGGACGTACTAGCAAATTTGATTTTAATATTTCAAGATTTGCAAGCTTAATGTGTTTTGACCCAATAATCTTTAATTGTTCTAATAGTATATTTTCAAATGCATTATAAAAATAAATATTTATGTAATTCGGCCTTTTTTTTTACTGTATTGATATAGAATTCAATTGCATCTGCTTTAATAATCTGATTACTTAATTTTAAATTCGCTTATTAAGTAATTGATTTGGAAGCCACAAAATTTCAAAATAGAACCTTCATATATATCTTCATGTAATAAAGTCAACTAATTGAGCAATAATAATACTAATCTCACTAAAGTCTTTGATGATTATTATTTTTTTAGCCTGATAAAAAAATATAAAAATCATTAAATATCTAGTAAAGAGACCTATAAATTTATTATTGGGCCACAAATTTTTGTATTTAGAAGTTTTTAATTTTACTTTTGTATATTATTGCATCTTCAATTTTAAGCTGCATGCACTTATTCATAAGTTTTGTTTTTTTAAAAGTAAACTTGATGCACATAATATAAGCACATGCAAATCAAATATAAGGCATAAAGAAGACTTAACTCAGCATATAAACCATACACTTATTGCATTTGTTTCTAGTATAAAAAAAAAAATAAAAAATAGAAAGGGTATAATTTTGTGCAGCTTTATATATTTTATAGCTAAACCTTATTTAGTTTTAATTGTTGTACTTTGTATTACAATAAAAATTATAAATATAACCTGTGTTCTACTTTTTTTTAATTATAATTTTTCAATTTTTAAAATTTTAAAATTAATTAATTTTTATAACAATGCCACCTAAAAAAAATTTTGGTCCATGTGCAATTGAAAATTGTCAATATAATACTTCAAAATTTCGTAAATTTACTAATTTTGCTGCAGAAAAAGCTCAAAAGAGTGGAACTTTATCTAAATTA
>QKWP01000009.1:403637-414845 GCA_003550325.1 Gigaspora rosea | reverse complement strand
ATTAGTAGTTGTTAAAAAAATCAAATTTGAATATTAATATAAAAATTATAATTTTATATATATAGTATTTTTAATATTTAAATTTATAATAATATCTGAATTTAAATTTTTAATAACTACAATAGCAGATCAAATAAGCTAAAATTTTTACAGTAAATAAAAATAATATTGGCTACAAAATATTAAAATTTTATACAATTTAAATTGGTAATTTTTGAAAATTTATTTAAAAACTATAAGCAATTTTTTTTAAATAAAATTGTTTAAAGTTTTTAAGCAATTTGTCAAGAACTACTAATTCAAATTGAGTAAAATTTAATATATTTTAGTTCAATATTATTTCTATCTATAGTACAAATTTTAATTTATTTAGATTAGTAATACTATATAGTGCTATATACATATTTTTCAAAAATGCCAAGATAAATTAATATTACTTTGAAGTTTTGTATAAAGAGAAGAAATTTATAATAAAGGTACACTAAAGAGAATATTAATTGTGGTTAATTAGATAATAGGACTTGATTATATAAGATACTAAAAAGTTACTATATATAGCATTATATTTGTAAGTTATATACTGTATTAATTTAAATTTTATACAATATGATGCATTAATACAGATTTTGTGATATATACATAAATTACTATACAAGTGACTTGGATATTTTTACATCAATGTAATAACAAGCCTTGATTTATACTCTGAATATATTGTATATATTATATGAGGGTATTATATAAAGAGTATTTTAGGCTATAAGAAAAAAATTGTTATTATTAAATTGATCCTTGGTTTGTACCTAGATATTCTACAAAACACTACAATAAATAACCTTGAATCATACCCAGTACAAATCAAGGGGATACATACATGATAGTTTCAGTATATTAAATAATATTTTAGTTTAGTGTCTATTTTGTTGTCAATTAATAAAATAAAAGTATACGATATATATAATATACCATTAGCATATATTCATCTTTGTTTATTATAACCATTTGATGATATTTGGAGTTATAAAAAAATTTATTTTTATTAATATCTGTTATGATATCTCAAATTATATGTACAAATTTACAAAACTTAACTATAACTCCAACTAAAAAAATTTTTTAAATGACTTTATCTCAAACTAAGGTTCTCCAAATTTTTACTATCATATCTAGCCAACTAATCTAGATATTCATCATGATTGATCTTCAATTCACATTACTGCAAGTCTCTGATGTGAGTTAATAGCTACCAGAAGGAATCTACCACTGATATCTACTAGTAGATACTATTAGATAAATTATATACAAGGTAGATACTAATAAAATAATAAAATAAAATTTTAAAATTATATAATGCATTATAAATATCAAAAAGTATATGATTTGTCAAATAAATTTTATTTATCATGTGACTAGTAGATCTACTGGTAGTGGTAGCTACCACCTACTGGTAGATACCGGTAGGAATATGCCAAATTGGTAGAATTCACATCACTACTTATATTCCAATATCTTCCTCGATCCATATCTATTAACTAAAAATTTGTATTTGTATAGATAAGCAGATTAGTATAGTACAGGCCGATTTAAAAAACTATACTAATCAACTGTAATTCCTAACTCTAATGCTAATACATATAACACCAGATCAGTATAGTATAGATTTTAAAATGGTCTATACGGATCTGCTTACCTATACCATACTGATATATGTAATTTAACATCACAGCTGCATTACTACTTTAATGGCTTTGTTATACCTTTTCTAATTATTGGTTAAACGATCAACTATTAAATGAAATGAAATTTATAATTACAATGCATTAATCTATATCAATATTAAATAAATAATCTAACACATTTTTCTTAAAAATTCTTTTGCATGATGGCAGATTTGATTATATATTACCTTGATAACTATTTTTTTACCACATTTTAAAGAGAATCCATTCATTACATCTTTGTAGCTTTAAGTTGAAATTCTTTAATACAATCATCAATTCCACTTGTCCACCATTGTGTTATTTTCCTAGGGTCAAACGCCTTACACCAAGCTTCAGAAATATTATATTTGCGGCAATTTACATAATTCTGTTCTTTAAACCAAATTCATCATATATTCGTTTGTGGTTGTGTCTTGAGCAGAGTGATGATTTTTTGCTATAATATTTATTTAATTTTAAAAATACTGTAAATAAATATTACCGCAGAAAATCATCATTCTTGGTCTTGAATTGATCCATAGACACCTTCATTCTCTAATTGCATATGATTTTTAACTGACAAAATATAAGTACATATATAACAAATAATATAATTTTGGGTAAAAAAACCCATCTAAAAAATAAACCATCTAGCAAGTTTATTGTGTGTTCTCAGCACCAAATGAAGTAAAAATAAATATTATATGAGTCGTTCCTGAAAAAAACCTTTATTTGTTGATCCAAGATTGATAGAAAAAATTGTCAAATCAAAAGGCAAAGAAAGACCAATAAAAATTTGATGTCGGGATTCAAGAATTCTGAGCGAAGCAATTGGTTATACTTTTAAGATACATAACGGAAAAGGGCGGACAAAAACTAGACCACGAAAGCGTGCTAATAGCCCGTCATTTACTAACTAACAAAGGAATGGACAAGCTAGGAATAATCAGGTCAGGCGATATATTAAAAAAGGACAAATTTTTAAAGAAATTTCATATTGTTTTAGCCAATCCACCTTTTAATCTTCTTTTACCATATCTAAAATATTTTGTAATGTTTAAGCCCAATTGCGTATGATGGTATACAGTACGTGATTGTATATAATATGCATGTTCATAGCTGATCGTATACCATCTAACTAGGTTGCTAAAAATCCATCTATCTGGAATCTCGGTATGGCTTTTATTCAATCCAGAGTTTCTGACCTAGCACAACTATTGGCACATCATTTATACTGCACTCTTAGGTAAGCTATTTAATTTATATTCGCCATGTCCATTTATATTAATTTTATCACACGTTCGTTACTATTTTTAGCTGTTACGCCTTCGCCCCAATTTCAGGTTCATCCCCAGTGTTGACCTATAGAAAAACACAAAAGTGATCATAACTTTTGATCCACTGATCCAAATTGAATGAAACTACCACCATTCGAATCAGCTCATTGAGATGGTTCTGATGAGCTATAGATCATCCCGATACAATCACTGAATGATAAGATCGGAAATAATTAACAATCAATATAGGATCTGCAATCTGATTGGCTGAGAACCTTCTGCGCGAATGTCTTTACATGTATTACTTCTAAAACATGTCAGATTTATAGCATATATTCTAGATATTACATTTATGACTTATATATTATTTATGACATATATTATATTTATACTATTTATACTATATATTTTATTAATAATAGTTATAGCATATATTACACATGTATTAGATATTGACCGTTACATTTGTGAAATTTCAAAATGTATAAAAGCAGCCGATGTGGACCCCAAGTTCAATATCGAGTCTTCATACTCTTTCACTAATAAATACATTTATTTATTACATAAATTAAACAATTATTAGTATCCTCATATACTTCTAATTGTAGCCTCTTTTGTAATTGCAAATTGCCTTAAATCTTCTTTGTTAAGTTTTATTAAAAAATGCCTTCCGACTTAGATATATCACAGTAACAAAGTGAGATTACACAAAGTGTTCACTGTTTAAGATCGCTCTAGTTACCTAATATCTTTGAAGAAGTGGATATAGGATAACACCAGTTTACTAAGATATGATTCATGTCATTATTTTTATTAACTACATGACTGCTTTCATCCTCTATACTTATTTATGCGATTATTAACGTCCTCATTTCCATTCATACGTCTACACCTAATTATTTTACCATTTCACCGTTTCATCAATTTCAAATAGAAATTGACAATTTTAATACAATTTAGCAGATGTATTCTTGTAAATTAAAAAGTTTTCTCATGTTTGCTAAAAAATATTTTACTCAAGCTTATTCATCAAAAGTAACAAAGTTCGGGCATTCTTAGATGAAATTTAAAACCCTTTACTTAAAGTTCCTTTATTTTTTTAAGTTTTATAATTTCACCACATCATCAGCAATAACTTTGTATTAAACCGCATTAATAGTTACAAAAATTACAATAATTTGCTATAGAACTACCTACACTAAATTCTACCCTAATTTTTTGATACACAAAAATTAATTATATTTCGCATAGCTTATAAATGTGAAGGATTCACTAATTACCAGAAATCTTCTGATATTGACATGCTGATGGAATGTAATATTATTATCAACATGGAATTGGAGGTGAGAAGAATGAATGTGAAGCATTTATTTATGATCAAGAATCAGCTTGTATAGGCCACGTCAACTGAGCATATGACTTCGTGTATCTCTATGAAAATGGAGCTGATATTCAATTATTATCTAACATGAACCATACAAATGGATAGTGTAATGTTGGTTATAAACCCATCAGTTATCAGGAATAGTAATTGAAATAGATGAACGCGCATTTATTGATCAAAAGTCTGCTGTGGCTCAGCAAAAACACTTGAATAGTGCTTGGGATGTGCTGAAAAGGACAGTTTGAATGGATGTCGCAATCTTGGATTCAATATTGAAAGGGTATGGTATGGCAGTGTTGTCACTTGGACGTTTTTTGGACATTTTGGACATTTTTTAAAATTAAAATTACTTAAAATTTTATTAAGATAATCTATTTTAATTTTTTCACCAATGAGTCCAGCACCTAAAAAAATATATAATTATATATTTTTTTAAATTACTTTATTGAATAGTTAAACATGGGACATAGGCTTGGACGATTTTGGACAATCTTGGACGTTGGACAAAAAACATAGTATGGACACGTCCAAGTGACAACACTGTGGTATGGTGCAGAGAAGGATGAAAGAATAGCATTTAAATGTGATCCAATATGATAGTGTGCTGTTGATTACGGTTACAGAAAAGAAGCCGGTGCTGAAAGATGCCTAAGTGATGAAAGGTCTTGGATTCTGTTGTCAATGTGGAGTTGGTAGTAAAATGAACATAAACAATATGTGTTCAACACCCCTAGTAATTGTAATATCATATAGCGTCATTGTGTATAAAATTAATTATAACCGTATAACCCCTATTGCTATAGTTGTTTGACTAATTTTGACTTATAAAAAATTTTACATATATAAAAAAATCCTCCGGGCGGCTGGGTCTAAAATTTTTTCAATTGTTATGTAAACCAGTAAATTTTATTTGTATCTCCATACTGTTACAAATTTTTATCAAAAATTATCGTGATCTGAAATATTCTGATCTGCATGTTTATACCATAAATAGAGCGATTTGCATTATTCTAATTTGGACTGATATAACGATCAACATTGCATATTTGTTTACTTGTTTACATTTTTTAACAAATTAAAACAAATGTCCGCCATGCTGGGGGAAGGGGTATAATCTATGTAAATTCTAATTATGTGATTTTCTGCGCTCCCTTTAGTTGATTAATCGATTAGTTGACTAATCGATTAGTTGATTGATCAATTACTGTAGATTCCCGAAAATAAGCTACTTCAAAAATAAGCAACCCCTTGGTTTTGAGCAAAAAGCCTAAAAACCTCTAATATCCGAAAATAAGCTACCCATATTTTCAAGTCGAAAACAATAGTAATTTTTTTTATTCCGAAAATAAGCTACTTCACAAATCTATACCATACAATCTTTAAACAAGTTTTCAGTACTTATTATTTTCCCGGTGGGAAAATAACTGTATTGTGCTATTATTTCCTAACCGAGGATTTATATATGTGCATACGTATTTACTATTGTATATGCATATACAAGGATCCCGAAATATACATAGATAGGTCAGGTTAATTATAGAGTTACTAAAAAAAAAGATCTACAGAAAAAACTTCAAAAATAAGCAAAAAAATTACTATAAATAGGGGATGGCTAAAGCCAGGTGCGTTTATATGTTTTTTGATTATTTAAAATTAGTGTAAGGTTAGTTGGGGGTTAGAGTTAGGGCTTGACTTATAAGTAAAATTGTCTTCCCGACATTTTTATTAATGCTCCTAGACAGGTTTAGACACTCGTTTTTTGTATTTTCAGGTTTTTCACTTTTTTTTTTGTTTTTGTCTCGTCGGGCTGATCCGTAAAGATCAAATTTTACGATTTGATTGGCTTTCAATCACGTGAACGCCCCTGGCTTTAGATGACCCCTATAAATAGAAAAGATCTGCATAAAAAAACTCAAAAATAAGCAAACTCATACCTGACCTATCTATATATATTTCGGGGTCCTCATATACATACTGATATCTTCTTCTCATGCTAATTTGATTCCCTTAGTAAACGTACTAAAATTAAAAAATTAAATAAATAAATTAATAAAGCAAAATAAATAAATTATTATAAATAAATAAGTAAATAAAAAAAATAATTAAAATAATAAATAAATTGTACGCCAATTCGCATTTAAAAAAAAAATAAAATAATAAAATAAATTAATAATAAAAATTTAATATTAAATTAAAAAAATAAAAAAAGAAACGCTAAAAAAGAAATCCAAAAAAAAGTAAGGCTAAAAAAAATTTTAAAAAAAAAATTTAAAAAAAAATAAAAAATTTAAAAAACCATTAAAAAAAATTTAAAAAAACCATTAAAAAAAAATAAAAAAAAAATCGAATAAAAAAAAAAATAAAAAAATTTAAAAAAGCCGTTAAAAAAAATACTAAAAAAATTAATAATATAGTAACAGTATAGTAATGTAGCATGTGCATTATTAAACATAGTACCAAATATGGTATAAACACAATGTTTAATAATGCACATGCTGATACGTACGTGCAAAACCTGTTAGTGCAAGTTTAAATGCATGTGAATTTTTTTTAAAAAGATAATACCCGATAATAAGCAACCTTTGCTATCAGGTATAAATTCTTAAAAATCTGTATAACCCAAAAATAAGCTATCACCAGTTTTTTTTGCTTAAAATCGTCCAAAAAAAGGTTGCTTATTTTCAGGAATCTACAGTAGTCAATTGGTCGATTAGTCGATAAGATTAATTATCTATTTAATATTTTCATTGCTATATTCTTGGTATTTATTTTTTTTGTATATTTATTGACTAGCCAATTAATCAACTAATCAATTAATCGACTAATCAACTAATTGACTAGTCGATTAGTCGACTAATTAACTAATCAACTAGTTGATTAGTCAACTAGTCAATTAGTCGACTAGTCAATTAGTCAACTAATTGATTAGTCAACTAATCAACTAGTCGATTAGTCAACTAATCGATTAGTTAACCAATTGATTAATTGATTAGTCGACTAATCGATTAGTTAATTAATCGATTAGTCAATTTTTAGTCAGTTGACTAAAAATTTTTAACTGATTCCTATTCTTACTTTGCCTTGAAAATGACCTTATAGAACTATATAGATCTTATAGATAAAAATTAAAGTTTTTAGCCACCCAGTAATCCAATTCAAATAAACCTTTTTTTATTTTGTAAAACTCACTAAGCTCTACAAAATAAAAAAAATTTATTCGAATTGAATTACTGGATGGCTAGAAATTTTAATTTTTATTCTTAAGATCTACATAGTTCTGTAAGATCATTTTCAAGGCAAAGACCCCATATATTCATAATAGATATATATCGATTACTATCACTATCAATAGTAATTAGCAGGGATATTGAGTATTAATATATATCTTACCTGGTTAGTAATCAATATATATCAATATATAAAATTTGCCAATATATACCAACTACTAGTAGCAATAGAAATATTAATAAAGCATTTTTACATAACTGTACTACTAAACTATTTTAATAAACTTCAAGACTTATCAAAGCCAGCTTAAACCATTTTTACAAGACAATAAATAAATATATAATCAATGCAAGTAGCAACATACAAACTTATTTAGAGAATCAATTAACCAAAAACAATAAACAAAACAATATACATATTAAATACATAGATGTAAAGACAATGAATGAACTTAATATTATCAGCAAATTTTATATATAGATATATATTGATTACTAACCAGTCAGATATATATTAATACTAAATACCTCTGCTAATTTCTATCGATAGTGTTAGTAATCGATATATATCTGATATAGATAGTAATCGATATATATCTGATAAGATATACGGTCAACCCTCCATAAATGCAACTCGTAGGGACAAGCCTACAACGTGCATTTAGGAAGATTTGCATTTAGAGAGAGCCAATTAAATTGCAGCTTTAAAAATTAGATTATCAAGTTTGTATAACTTCTACTAAAACTGTATAATCTATTTTAAATACTAAAATTTGATTGGCTACATGCATTTAGAGTGATTAGTATAATATAAAATGTTATTCAAGAAAACGTGCATTTATAGAATATAGAATGTGCATTTAGCACTAATAACATCTTACGAAAAAGAAAAAGCTGTGCATTTAGAAAGATATTGCCTTTATGGAGGTTGCATTTATAAAGGTCTGACTGTATATCGATTACTATCTATATCAGATATATATCGATTACTATCACTATCGATAGAAATCGACAGGGGTATTTAGTATCTATATATAGGGTCTTTGCCTTGAAAATAACCTTACGGGGCTATGTAGATCTTATGAATAAAAATTAAAATTTCTAGCCATCCAATAATCCAATTCAAATAACTTTTTTTAATTTTTGTAGAACTCAGAGAGTTTAAATAGGCAGGTCCCATAGTTGGTCTGCAGGTATGACAGCTAGTGTAGAACCTTTGGGCGGACTACTTAAATTAGGCACCAAAAGTGCACGTGTGGCTAGTTGTATACTCATTCATGTAACAAATATTACAAATATTCAATAAAACTGTCAGCCAAAGTAGACGGCCATTAAAAAATAAAAAAAAAAAAATTTTTGTAGAACTCACTAAGCTCTACAAAATAAAATAAAGTTTATTTGAATTGGATTACTAGCTAGCTAGAAATTTTAATTTTTATTCATAAGATCTACATAGCCCCATAAGGTCATTTTCAAGGCAAAGACCCATATATCTATGATAAATGGTAATCAATATATAACCAATATATTGATAGTGATTATAATCGATACATATCTATGATAGTTAATAACGATATATAATCAATATCCCTTAATTTGTTATGCAGGCATATTTGCCTGCGAAAATTTTAAAATTTTAAATTTTTTAAATAAAACCTTAAATATTAATTTTAGCTATATACTTTCTAAGTAAAAAATATAATATTAGGGTTGGGGCCCTATAGTCTAGTGCAGTATTGTCACTTGGACATATCCATACTATGTTTTTTGTCCAACGTCCAAGATTGTCCAAAATTGTCCAAGCCTATGTCCCATGTTTAACTAATCAATAAAGTAATTTAAAAAATTATATAATTATATATTTTTTTAAGTGCTGGACTTATTGGTGAAAAAATTAAAATAAATTATCTTAATAAAATTTTAAGTAATTTTAATTTGAAAAAATGTCCAAAATGTCCAAAAAACGTCCAAGTGACAACACTGGTCTAGTGGTCTAGATGCTCAACCATCACAGCCAAGGTCTTTAGTTCGAATCCTACTAGAAGCGGTTTCTAGTAAAATTCGGATGCAAGACCTTGTGAAAGTCCATGTAAAGTACGAATTTGGTTTAGGAATTTCCGGAAGGAGATCCATTGTGGAGAGTTGGTACTATAGATGACGGTCCAGTTATATGAAAGTTGCGCGAGTAATTTCTTGGCGGGCAAGAGCAAGGTAGCACCAACAACCCTAAGGCGGTCTTGGGATCTTGATTAGGAGGGTAACATGACTGTAACACAAACCCGAGTAGTGAGAAAAGTGGTGAACACAAAGGGATCTGTGGTAAAGAATTTGACTAAACTGGATAAGGAACACCTCTGGCACCGGTACCAAACCTAAATTGGAAGGAAACTACTACTATGGAGGTAGATCTGCGAATTGGAGATACGAACAAAATGACGAACTACCCGGTGGGAAGTACAATGTACAAAATAAAGCTCCCTGGCCTAACCAATAGTAGAACCCCAACCGCTCTACAAGAAGTGGAAGTAGTACAGAAATGTATTACGAAATCCAGTTGGGAGTAGCTGTGTCACATAGAAGAAGTGAGAGCTAGCTTGCTGAGGATAGGAGCAGTTCTCACTCGGGCCAGTTACACAATACAGCCAGTGCTCATCTACCTTTAGGGGAAGTATCTTCTAACCAATTCAGATAGCATATCTGCAGTAATATACGATAGATTACTGAGAGTAGTGGGCAAAGCTTAGCTTGTGCCACCACCAGTGCATAGGTAATCTCAGAACACCAAGGTTTAGAAAGTAACTGTGAGGTTACGATCGTCTGGGCAAGGCCCTTGCACCTATTTGGAAGTATAGGATCGACAATATGAGAGAAGCAGAGAATATAGTAAATAGCAGAATAACAAAATAGGGAGTAGTCCAAAAATCCAGATTATACAGAAAATGGGGTATGGAAAGCTCTGGTAGGTTTAGGTCACAGATAGTCAAGAATGTCTGAGTCTCTTGTACTTAATATAGTATAATATTGTATCACATAATATATACAAACATATACTTAATAATAAAGTCTTCGAGGCACAACCTCACCTTAAAAAAAAAAAAAAAATACAGTCACACTTCCATATAATCACACCATCAGGACCGATAAAAAGTGTTCTTATATAGAAATGTGCTTATGTAAAGAGTAATTTTTATATGTTAAATAGTAGTTGGTTCAAGAAATAAAGGTGCTTATAAAGAAATGTGCTTATATAAGAGGTGCTTATATGGGAGTGCGACTATATAATATTAGTTCTGTTTTATCAACTTTATTATAAAATTTTTTAAAATTATTAATAAACTTTGGTGTAATAAAAGTTTAAAGTTTTTGTTTTGGAACTTTTACTATAGAATTTTTTCTTTAGGTTTTCTCAAATTTTATATGTTCCCGTCTATAAAAAAAATTTTCACTTCTAATACAAGTCCTAATTTTTACAAGTAAATCATTTAAAGTCAAATAATGAAAGTTGTTATCCTTTATATAAACTACAAAGTTGTATAAGAAACTATATTTTTAAAACCAATATTTAAAGAATTCGCCAAGATATTGTAAAATATTTTTTTGGTTAAAAAATTTCTTTAAAA
>QKWP01000009.1:369150-379847 GCA_003550325.1 Gigaspora rosea | reverse complement strand
TGATTTGTTTCCAAGCCACTCGTGACGATCAAATCCAACTTCATGGGTGCCTTCCCGATTTGGACGGAGTAAACACTGCCGATCTTTTGGAGGGGGTACGGCAAAATGCCCACTTTTCTGAAAATTCTTCGAAAAAAAAAAAATCGATGGCACCAGTTCTTCACTTGTAATAGAAAAAGGAGTGTTGTCCTTCCCGTGTAAGTCCAATATCCGACAGGGAACCAACCGGAGTCTTCTTAGTTTGGTGAGTGATAAACTCTGAGCTTGTCGGCAGGTAGTCTATGAACTTTACCTCTAAACGACAAGTGCCGGTGGTGTGGTGAGTGATAAACTCTGGGGCTACTAGCAAGATACTCAATTAACTGTATCCCTAAATAATAGCTGCCAACTGCATGTGTCTTCCAGTTTTCCTTCTGTTTTCTTCGTAACTTCACTTCGGAATTTTAGCGATTTTGTTGGTACAAGTGATCGGCGGATAGAGTTGCGGAAGATCTTACAACTTTTTGTCTTATAATATAAATTTAAATAATTCAAAAATATAATCCTTGTTATTAAATATTATAATACCAAATTTTATTTAAATATTTTAAATGATTAAAAAAATAGATTAGAGGTATATTTATAGTAATTTTACAGGCAAATTTGCCTGCGAGGTAGTACAAACTAAGGGATACGAATTAAAATATATATAAGGTTTAGTTTTTGCTTATGAGGAGGACAGTGAATAGTGAACAAGTGGTTAACGATTGTAAATAGTACTGTATTTAGTATTATTGTAATAACCTGATGTATTGATTTATATTATACCCATAATTATGTGGCAGTTTATCGTTTTAAACAATTTGACCTTAAATACTCTTGTTCATGATCAAACTATACTGGCACAATTTCATCAAGCTCTCCCAACTAACTGTAATACCAGTCAGATAATAGTGGTCCGGAAGGGTTAGATTCTGATCCAACATTTAAATAAGTTATTCGAGTTATGAAATTGTTATATTGTTTACTGACTTGAAAATTTATTAATTAGGACGAAAAGAATTATTAAACATATAAATCGTAAATTAATTTGAATTTTAATGAAAAATCATAAATATTTTGAACATTTCTTACAAACATTGCAAACATTTATGTGATACCTTTAAAATTCAGTTATACAAACTTAAACTGACAAATAAAATTGTAAAAACAATTACATACTTATTTTATTTATTTTATATATTTATTTTATTTAACATTTATTTAATCTACATAACACGAACTATTTATTCTATCTAACTATAAACAACACCAATCCCCTAACCCTAACCTTGCGCCACTATCTAACCCTAATCTTAATCCCCACATTACTATCTAACAATAATCCTGATCCAATCTTGTCATTAATAACATAAATCATCAAGAAAACCTGAACCAAAAATAACATTAACGAACCAAATTATAGCCCCTGTAGATAATTCCATTGGCTACGACATTACCTACAGAGACATCCACTGACAAAAACGAAATATTAAAACATAACGACGACACTAATGATGACGACACCAATGGCGAAATGATACTATAGAAGAAAAAAGAAGTGAAACAATTTTAAATGCTAATTAAATAGCAAAGCAAGAAAATCGAAGGCACTGCTCTGGCAAATCGAATTTAATAAACGACGGCACTATTATCTACATCTATGTCGTTACTAATGTGAAAATGCAACGACAACAACTGCAACACACAACTAACAACAGAATTAATGATGACACTAACGATGACTCCAACCAACGACGGCACCAACGATGGCACCAAAACTGGATATGAAAAAAAAGATAAAAAAAAATCTATAAAAAAAAATGCAGATCCTGTAATTTATAAATGTGTTAAATAAGTTTATCACATTTCTATATTTATTTTTTTAAAAATGATAATTGACAAAATTAGCCAATCATATTAGGACGCGATATATAAGCATATCGCGAGATGCGAGATATGCATTTATTCTACAGAAAATATTTACGAAAATAATAACAAAAAAAATAAATAACATACTAAGTAAATACAACATTTTGGTACTAGAAAACTATGTAGCACTTCTATATATGTACAATTCTATTTAAATACTAATTTAATACCTAATATGTATATTGGAAGATGCTCATACAAATAAGAAAAACTTTTGGAAATTATCTTAAAACATGTCCAAAGTATATAACTTGGTTTATTATGAATAGCTCTAGGAAAGTTAAAAGTACTATAAAAAATAATAAAGGTAATAACAGAAATATTTAAAAATAGACTAAACTAAATAATTATCAGTCACCCGACTTGTCATACTATTTATAACTGAGTTTTTTGTTATATATAAATTTATAAAAAAAAATATAAAATTACTATAAGCTTTAAATCCATGATTTTCTTTACATATTAACTTAAAATTAAATTTTTTGGAAATATAGAACAAGGGAAGAAGAAAAAATTGAGTTTAAAAATCAAATTAAAATTTTGCCAATTTTGCACAAAACAAAAATGTAACTTCATCAAAAATACAAATATTTAATGATTTTAATATGATAACTATGTGTAAAATCATGCCCTGAACAACTTTACTTAGGCGACCGAAGTAGGTTACCTTGTAAGAAAAATAGGTTAACTATGTACTAAAGTAAAATTTTTTGAGTTTTAAATATAAAACCCCTTATTTATTAAGATAACCTACTTTGGGCATTTAAGCAAAGTTGTTCAGCATGCAATTTTACTTGTATTTAAAGTCAAATCGCGTTTTTTAGCTATTTACTAGATGAAAAATGGGGTCGAATTTAGAAAAAAAATTTTTCTAAAAAATTTTGGGAATATTGTTGTAGCTATAGTGCTATAGCACAATAATGCGACACTTATCATATCGAAATAATAAAATAGTTTATTATTTTGATACTATCACATCTTTTTTATTTAGTTACACAAATTGATCATGCATGTTTTTTAATATTGACTAATTTTTTTTATCTTTTATAGTATCATCTCGTCATTGGTGTCACTGGTATCGTAATTGTCACTGCGTTGTAGGTACTGTAGTTAATGTTGTGATTGCTGTCATTTTTTATGTTAGTTTTGCCAGTTTCGTGTCGTTTATATTCATTTTTACAGGTGCCACGCCGTTGGTTTTGGTTAATGCTTTTGATTTTCTTGTGTCATTGTTTCGCTAGTAAATTAAGTGCTTTGTTTTGTTCTTTGGAACTTCGCTTTTACTGGTGCTAGTGCTTTGCTTTTCTGGTGCTTTGCTTTTTGGAACTTAGCTTTACTTGTGCTTCGATTTGCTGCTGCTGCTTTTTTTCTGGAACTTCGCTTTTACTGGCACTCGATTTGCTGCTACTTCGCCTTCTGGCACTTTACTTTTGCTCTTTTGCTGGGACTTTCTGGTATTGCATCGCATTGTTGTGTTGTCCAGATAAGTGTTGTTTTTTTTGGAGGTTTTTTTTTGCCTATGTTGCTTCATTTTACTAACCAATCTCTTTTTCCATTTCATCGTTTGTAGGTGTAGTAATATCATCATATACTAGTGTCATTGACCGAGGTTGCTAAATTGCATCGTTTCTGGCATCTTTGCTTCATTTTTAATCGCTATTAACAGTAGGTTTTCTAGGTAATGGGTTCTTCGAAATAGATAATTTAGGGTTAGCTAGTTGATTAGATTGATGTACCGGTAATTGTAAGATTAGGACTGGTATAGGGTTAGAGTTCGAGTTTGTGATTGGGTTAGGCAGTAAGGTAGGTATTAGTTTAGTATATATAGATGTATGTTTTATGTAGGAATGTTTAGCAGTTAAACATCTTACAGTATATTGATCTATAAAATATGTTTGTTCTAAAATCGCTATGAATTTTCGGTTTGTAAGAGTATAAAAAATAAAGTTTTTTGATTGGAAATTATCGTATAAAAATGTATATTAAATGTTCAGAACAAGTCAATTTTCTGAACAAAAAAAAAATGGATAATTACAGATTTTGTTATAGGGTTTCTGAAATGTTTATCCGCATATAATTGTACGAGTTTTTGTAGCTACCCAGCTAGCAATATCGATATTATTTAGTAGCTTTATGCAGATATTTGCAAGACAATTGAAGTATTATTTTGAGTATGCTATATTTCAAATTTGACAAATTTTGCAGTTCAAAGTCATTTGACCAATAAAAATACACTATTTTTAACTGCGGATTCTGCAAATTCTATTATGAAAATGCAATAGGATTTCTGCGATTGCAGCATTATGACACTCTCCTATAAGAAAAATGTACCGTAAATAGGGTCCGAAACGGGCCGGGTCGGGCCGGGTACCTGTGGACCCGGACCCGACCCGTTAACTTACAGGCCCGGTATGGACCTGACCCATTAACATATGGGCCGGGTCGAACCCGACCCGTTAACTTATAGGCCCGGCATGAACCCGGCCCGTTAATTTATGACCCGGTCCGACCCGACCCGTTACCTTATAGGCCCGGCATGGACCCGGCCCGTGTTTATTGGGCCGGGCCGGGTCGGGTTTATAGTTCAATGGACTGGGCCACCCAGTACAATTATCATGTGATAATGCACTATTTAATGTAAAGTAATTTCATGTAACGCTAAAAATGTAAGTTTGCGTAATACAGCAGAGCTCTAAAATTAATACGTACACTATTTAAACCACTAATATTTTTCTAATTTTAAAATTTTAAATTTTAATCAATTAATGAAAATACACCGCTCTCAAAGTAATCAAAAATTTTATAAACTGAACTAGTGTAAATACATTGCACAAAAAAGAAAAAAATAGCTCGGAAAAAAAAAACCAGCACAGAAAAAAGGTAAAAAAAAAAAAAAAACCGTGCAGCAAAAAACTGCACAAAAAAAAAAAACCCCCCCGCCAGTCTAATTCTGGTCATATTCGTCATCACATTCTTCCATATTATCCAACCAATCTTGGCCACATATCAGCATTTCGACTGATTCTGGGTTAAGGTTTGACCGATAATCATTGATAACTCTTCCAGCCGTACTAAATACCTGAAAATAAAGTATAGGCTAGTAATCCTTAAAATAATAAAAAATAAGTTGAACTCCGAAGTTTACTTACTGCTTCAGACGGCACTGAAGTTATTGGAATCGCAAGGATGTCCCTTGCCATTGATGACACGGCAGGGTATCTTGGAGCATTTATTTTCCACCAAGCTAGAACATCGAATGGCTCTAAATGAGAACGGGGGAAGAGCGGATCGGCAAGATACCGCTCAAGTTCATCAAATTCATTTCCAACTTTAGTATTATTGGCACTAAGAAAGGCATCGAAATCATCCATTTCTTCATCTTGAAGATCCGAAAAATTATTTATTGCAGTATTGGTTGTATGCTGCATATAAGTTGACCTGTAGATATCTTTAACTCTGCAATAATAGATAATTATTAGAATAATACACAAGCTAAGTTAAAACGATCTGCCTTGACGAAGGTTAAATTCAAAAACAATAATATTCTAACCTTGATTTAATTGAAATCAACTTTTCCTCTGCTACAATACATGACAAGTTCATTTTCTCCTTGTATAAATGAGTTAGAAACGACATCTTATAACGAGGATCTAGAACTGACGCAATACAGTGCATTTCACCCGCATCCGCCCAGTACTTATCAAATTTAGATTGCATTGGCTTGGCCATTTGATAAAGAAAAGGATCTAAATTAGTATTGTTTCGTTCAAGATGTACTCTAACTTTTAACAATTGAGGAAGAAAAATGTTTGCTGTAGAATATTTGCTTCCGGACAAAACTTCGGTAACTGTGTTAAAAGTATAATATCATTAATCTGTGCTCAAAGCAATATGTAATAGTTATATCCTGGATAGTTAGGTATAAGCGGAATTTTGCAGTAAAGTATAATTGGCCGCATAAGCGGCCGATTATACTTTACTGCAAAATTTCACTTATACCAAACTACCCAAGATATAATTAATATTACTTACTTTCATAAAACGGTTTCAAGAAACTGCAGAGGCTCTCTGCCTTTTCCCAATCTTCTTCGAACGGTGCGATTGGCTCAAAACTGGTATCCCGGTATGTAAGACGATCAAATATACTTTTATATGGGATGGTGGACGCCAACATGATGTACGTCGAGTTCCAACGCGTGATCACATCAAGAGCTGGCCTTTGACTTGAAACAAGTTCTTCACAAAACCCGGTTATATAATCCTCGAAGATTTGTTGACGACGTTGAGAGCTGTGAATCCAATTCACACAACCTCGGATCTATAATATCAACGATGAGTAAGTATGTCAACTCCTAGAAAGACTAAATTATTTACTTACCTTGTTCACAACATCTTTAACCATTTTAAGTCCATCGGTGACTATGAGGTTCAAGATGTGGGCACAGCAACGTTGATGTAGTAAATTTCCATTTGCAACGAGCATATTTTGTTCGTCAAGCCTGCGTTTTATATTGGTTATTGCGGCATCATTGTTGGATGCGTTATCTAACGTAATTGCCATCATCTATAAAATAATAAATTTGTTAATAACATATACTGTACAAATAAAAACCATCTATAAAACACTTACTTTGGACGTAATGTTCCAATCATCAAGACACTGCAAAAACGTATCACTAATAGCAATTCCACTGTGCGGTGCAGGAACTAATCTAAATGCTAAAACTACCTTCCGAAGATTCCAATCCTTATTGATAAAATGGCCTAATAAAAACATATAATTAAGTGACTAGAAAAAATGAATACATGATAGAAGAAATACATACATGTAACTGCCATGTAACCAAGATTTTGGTTCGAGGTCCACAGATCGGTTGTAAAACTTAAATGCCCGGGTGCTTCCTGTATCATTATACGAATTTTTGTTGTAAGCTCTTCAACACGAATTTTACAATCCGCACTTATTGTTTTTTCACATATTAATTTAAACTGTGGTCGCAAATTTTTAAGAAATTTTAAAAATCCCTTGTGTTCGACCATGTGAAATGGGTATGCATGCATTATGATCATATCCACCAGATCTTCACGACTTTTATCTTGTGAAAATTTGTAATTAGAAACACCTGATGGAGACAACTGTAATTGTTGTTGCGATTCAGGATTAAGGTATTTACTACATCTTGTTTGTTTTATGTGCCGAATCAAGGAACTTGTTCCCGAACTGGCATCATGTTTAAAAAAATTTTTACAGTGCGTACATTGGGCACGGTCCTCTAGAATTATATTGTTTTATAAATATATATATTTATAAATACATTTTTAACATAATTTATTAATTCTTACTTTTTTTAGGATCTTCGGGCTTGACAAAGTGTCCTTCTTTGAATACCCATGACGGTTCTTTACCACCCCTTTTGCGTTTTTTGATAGGTGTATGATTTTTTACAGGTAAGGTTTGTTCAGAACGCGTACTACCTATACTTTCATTACCTTCCGAATCCATTTTTATTTTAGTATTATTGTTCAAATTGAATTGTTCACTAAGACTACAAGTGTATGATATTGCTCTTTTTTTTTTAAAAAAAAAAAAAACAATAAAAAAAAAAAAAACACGAAAAAAAGGGGTACAATATCCTTTTACTGCAATTTTTAATTTCACATGTCTTTTTTTCCGTTTTTACACACATCTCGAGAAATTATAATCTGATATATACATATAAAAGAAGTAAAAAAAGTTTATATAAAGAGCATAGAAAAAATTTAGTTTCTTTGAGCACTGTACGTACGCACATATCTTTATTTAAGTTCTACAGTAGATACTTTCTAGATATATATATATTAAAATAACAGGTTTTGTTATAGCAATAAATATAGTTTTATTCGTAGTACCGGGTATGTAAAAAAATAAGTTAAAGCAATATCTAATTATATAGAGACTGTACTAAAACAGGCATTATTGGGTTTTTGAC
Organism: Gigaspora rosea; assembly: GCA_003550325.1. Classification (NCBI taxonomy): domain Eukaryota; kingdom Fungi; phylum Glomeromycota; class Glomeromycetes; order Diversisporales; family Gigasporaceae; genus Gigaspora; species Gigaspora rosea. The sequence goes on along the minus strand of QKWP01000009.1, from coordinate 371,928 downwards.
GGGTAGAGGTCCGAGTTGGTAAAATTTTGCCAATCGATTAGTTGCCAACTATAGTTGGCAACTAATCGATTACGGGATCACGTGACCTGACAATCGTTAAGTTGTTTAGTTGTTTAGTTGTTTAGTTGTTTAGTTGTTTAGTTGTAAGTTGTATAGTTGATATTAAAGAAAACTAATTCGTTTTAAAATATTTCGAATATATTCGAAATAATAAAAAAAAAAAAAAAAAAGGGTGAGAAGGATAAAAGAAAAAGAGGGGTAAAAAAGAGAGAGGGGTAAAAGTAAGAGAGGGGTAAAAGGGAAAGAGGATAAAAATCGTTCAAAACGGTTTTTTTTTTTTTTAAGTTTTTTTGCTCATTTTGTGGAATATATTTTTATAATCTATAGCAGCTTACGGATCAAATGGGCTTAAGAGATTTTGAACTTTGTTTTTTTTTTTTTTTTTTTTTTTTATCCGGTGATTTGGGTTGAAATTTTCATAACGGGTATGTAATCGTTAAAGATCTGCTAATCGTCATATATCGTTTCAAATAATTACGATTATAATCGATTTATAGATATATAACGATTTAATATAAAAAATGATATATATCGATTATAGATATATATCGATTTTTATCCAATTAATCGATATATAACGATATTTTAATAATCGATATAAAACGATTAAGTGCTATATATCGATCAATATCTATATATATAATTTCCCGATGTTATTGCTATTAATAGTAATAGTTGTTTGGTTGATTAATATAAGTTTTAGTTGGTTGACAACTAGTTGGTAATTAACGATTAATCATAATTGAACTAGTTGGTAATAAATCGATTAGTTGTTTAAATTTTTTTTAAATCGATTAGTTGAAAAGTTGCCAACTAGTTGGTTTTTCAACTAACGATTTGGAACTCTATTGACGGGTCTATTTATAAAGCCCGGACCCGGCCCGGTATTTTATATACCCGGTTCAGACCCGGCCCAGTATTTTTTTAGCCCGGCCCGAACCTGGCCCAGTATTTTTTAGCCCGGCCCAAACCCGACCCAATCAATTTACGGGTCTAAAATTTAGGCCCAGACCCGACCCGACCCGGCCCGACCCGCAAATTTGCGGGTCTGACCCGGCCCATTTCGGACCCTAACCGTAAAGCTATGGGTTAGAGGCAGAATAGCACAGATTTTGGGAGCATGGAATAAACCCTGATTATGTACATAAGTTGGTACAGATTTTTTGCCCATGGTGGACCGTATATTTGTACAATTGGACTGTTAGTGACTTGGGTTTTGCAACACTTTACTAGTCCAAATGGCACGGGTTTTGAACTGGTAAGGGGGCATCCATAAATAACGTTATATTTGAGGGGGGTCCCCCAAAATATACCGATTTTTCACTATATAGGAGGGGTCCCCTCAACATAACGCAATTTTTTTATTAAAATTTGTCTAAAACTTGATCCAGTAGTCCAAATTGGATGATTTTGATACCATTCGAATCGTCTCGAGGAGAGGATTCGAATGGTACCAAGTTCATTTGATTTGGAGCACTGGGTCACGTTTTATTAACGAAATACTATTGGTTATTATGTTTTCTTATAAAATTACTATAAAATCAATAGTATTTCGTTAATAAAACGTGATTCAGTAATCCAAATGAAATGTTTTTGGTACCTTGAATTCGTCTCATAGAGACGAATCGAATGGTACCAAAATCATCCAGATTGGACTACTGGATCATAATATATTCAAGTTTTTGTAAAATTTTATATATAAACATACGGATTTTGAAAAATTTTTTTATATAGTAGGGGGGGTCCAGCGCTACTATGAGGGGGTACATAACATTATTTATGGATGCCTTCTAATTAACATGAATTAACGTGCTATATTACTGTAATAAAAAAAATACATACAAGTAGATTACATAAATTTATATCAACAATCAATATAATATGAACAAACTAACTACACATGTAAGGGTGTAGTGACTTAGGGAAGTTGGTAAGTTGTCACCCCCAAGTAGCAGGTCTTGAGTTCAAATCCCACTGGCGACGCTTTTGAAAAAATAGACCTGTGTTCCGGTAACTGTTTCTTGCTGATCGGTTGGGTACATCACCTGTAGTCCTTGGTTACCATCTTGAATGGGAGCTTTCAGGCGAAGTTGTGTCTCGTGATACAGACAAATCCAAGGAACCAGAAAAACAGAAACCCATTTGGCAAGTCCCGAGTAAGGAGGTAGCTCTGATCTCTGACGGTGCTAACCAAAACTGGATTATTGGACCGAAACCGGGGAACCGGACGTTGTCCTTGGGGACAAGGTCTACCAACCTGGCCGCCGGAGTCGCACCAGAGGAAAAGGACCCATGTTGAGAAATTGGGGACTAAGGGGAGAAAAACCATAATGGCACCTAATGCCGGTAGATCAACCCTTCCGGGCCAACTGGATTGGAAGTCTAGGAAAACGGTGAAGGACCGGTAGGAAAGTGATGGTGAGTACCGGAATTGGAGCGAACCTTATAAGGGCAGAAGTAGGTAATGGTAGCGGTTGGGTATCCCCTGACTGCAAGTTGCTTGCCTCAGTGAGTACGTAAGTTACCGAAGTGTAGGTAATACCTGTGTGGAACAGGGACTGCTCTACCAAGTTTACTCGCAAGGATAAATTAGTCCTAAGGGGATGTAGGTAGCATCCGGGACTGTCTTCGACTGACTAATGTATCAGAGGGCTGTACTGGTGATCACAAGTAGGATTGACATGCGAAGCTTGGACCAGAGGGTTTAAATAGGCAATC
>QKWP01000009.1:334055-357881 GCA_003550325.1 Gigaspora rosea | reverse complement strand
GCTTCGCATGTCAATCCTACTTGTGATCACCGGTACAGCCCTCCGATACATTAGTCAGTCGAAGACAGTCCCAGATGCTACCTACATCCTCTTAGGACTAATTTATCCTCGCAAGTAAACTTGGTAGAGCAGTCCCTGTCCCACACAGGTATTACCTACACTTCGGTAACTTACGCACTCACTGAGGCAAGCAACTTGCAGTCAGGGGGTATCTAACCGCTACCATTACCTACTTCTGCCCTTGTAAGGTTTACACCGATCCCGGTACCCACTATTACTTTCCTACCAGTCCATCACCGGGTGCCCCAAACTTCCAAACCAGTTGGCCCGGAAGGGTTGATCTACCCAGCATTAGGTGCTACTATGGTTTTTCTTCCCCTGGTACCTAATTCCAGAACATAGGTCCTTTTCCTCCGGTATGACTCCGGCTGCCAGGTTGGTGGACCCTCTCCTCCGAAGGTCATATCGTTCAGTTCTCCTGCTCTGTTTTCTGATATTCCGGTTCTGGTAGCACCGTCAAAGATCGTTGCTACCTCCTTACTTGGGACTTTTCAAATGGGTTTCTATTTCCCCGGTTCCTTGGATTTGTCTGTGTCACCGGACACAACTTCGCCCGAAAGCTCCTATTCGAGATGGTAACCAAGGACTACAGGTAATATACCCAACTGATCGACAGGAAACGGTTACCGTAACACAGGTCTATTTTTCCAAAGCGTCGCCAGTGGGATTTGAACCCTAGACCTGCCACTTGGGGGTGACAACTTACCAACTTCCCTAAGTCGCCACACCCTTGAAATTATAATTTTTCTTATTTATATCTTACTAAAAGTTCATAAAGTCTTAAATTTCACTTAAACATAATGTTATAAAAAATTTTAATAAAATCATAATTTTAATTTGTTTGCTTAAAATAATCGTATAGAGAAAAATATTTCATTTCAAATATCATAATTGATAACAAAATCATTCTCGCTAGAACAAGATATAAGTTGGCTATAGTGAACATAGTTTGTATTTGATATTACGACATTATGATCAATCATGCATTCGTTTAACATTCTAATCTTTGACTCGTCATCAGACCATTCCTTGAACTTTTCACAGAGTTCTACAGCAACCGAATGATCCTCCAAGTTCTTACTTCAACACCTTTCCATAACATCTGCATAGAATTGCGGAATAACCTTATCAACAGGTGGTCTGAATCCATCAAGTATTTTTAATGCCTGGCTCAGAATATCATTCATGTCATATCGATTCGTCACCGGTTCACCATATAGTACCTCCCACATGATCATGTCGAAACTGTAAATATCAGACTCCATCTTATACGTTTTCTGTACAAGAACCTCGGAAGCGACAAATGGTAAGGTTCCGTAAAACCTGACTGTCACTTTCTTTCGTGTATTGAACAGAAAGACCCAAGTTGGCAATGTACGCGCTGTTAAGATTGTCCTGTAATATGTTACCACTGTGAAGGTCTCGATGGACGATTCCATTAGAGTGGATCGCCAGGACACCGAAATATACATAGATAGGACAGGTATGAGTTTGCTTATTTTTGAGTTTTTTATGCAGATCTTTTCTATTTATAGTAATTTTTTGCTTATTTTTGAAGTTTTTTCTGCAGATCTTTCCTTTTTTAGTAACCCTATAATTAACCTGACCTATCTATGTATATTTCGGGGTCCTATCGCCATCAAATCATAACATATGCTGAGTAGCAAGCTGAACTTGGCCTTCCACGTAAGTTTAAACACAGATTCGAGATTACTTCGTAGAGATGATACCGCGCATTTTAATATGAGAGCATAGTTTCCTTTCTCGTTTCTTGATATTCCATGACATTTCATAAACGAAAGATTATCGGCTCCAATCTCAATACACTTTCACCTTTATAAAAACATCATTTTCAATTAAAAGTATACATGATAAAATATAAAATAAGATAAAATACCTCATTTAACCAATCGTTGTCTCCATTAAATTCCTTAAGTCGACAGGTACAGTTCTTGTGTAATTAATAGTTAAACTCTCCTTAATAATTCTTTTCTATATAGCAAAGTATACAGTTGCAAACCCACCTTTTCCAATCTCTTTAACATCTTGAAATTCGTAATTGATCCAAGCTAATTTGTATTATCGTTGTTCAATAAATTTTTTAACTCATCGTCAATATCAAGATCTTTATATTCTGACCTGATAATCTCATGAAATTCATCTTTTTTTTTTGAAACCAATATCTTGCTTTTTCAATATTCATTTCAACCCTATACCATTTCATAACAATATCCAACACGTATCATTCCTTCAGTATAACCCATATCAGCAGCTTTTTGATAATAAATGAATGCCATACATGCATCCTTTTCAAATCCAATTCCATTATCATAACAACATTCAACTATAACTATTCTATAAATATTACCATCCATGTTAACTGATTTTTGATTATACTCAAACGCCTTTTTTTCATCCTTTTGACTTCGATTCCATGAAGATAACAATATCCAACAGAATTTGATCCAGTAGAATGTCCCATCTCTGCAGATTTTTGATAATATTCGAATACTTTACGTTCATCCTTTTCAAGACCAATTTCTTTTTAATAACAAAACAATATTATATGTTTCACCAGCGTGTCCTATGTCTGCAGATTTTTGAAAATAAATGAATTCCTTAAATTCATCTTTTTCTACTCCAATTCCATTACCATAACAAACTCCAACAACATATGTTCCAGCAGCGTCACCCAACTCTGAGGATTTTTGAAAATGATTGAATGCCTTTTTTTCATCTTTTTCTACTCCAGTTCCATCATAATAACATACTCCAACATTATATATTCCACTAGCATTACTCATATTAGCAGATTTTTGAAAATGAATAAATGCCTTCTTCTCGTTCTTTTCAACACCAATTCCATTCATATAACGATATCCAAGTTTACAGGTTCCATTAGCATCACCCATCTCTGCAGATTTTTAATAATACTCGAATGCCTTTTTCTTATCCTTTTCGACTCCAATTCCATTGTAATAACAATGTCCAACATTATGCATTCCTTTAGCATTCCCTATCTCAGCAGATTTTTGGTAATAAATAAATGCCATTCTTTTTTATTCCAGTTCCATCGCGATAATAATTACCAACATAACGTATTCCTTTAGCAAATCCCATATTTGCAGATTTTTGAACATACTCGATTGCCTTTTGTTTATCTTTCTCAACACCGATTCCATAGTAGTAACAACAACCAAGATTATACATTCTCATGGCGTTATCCATATCAGCAGATTTTTGAAAACGCCTCGATATAATTCATATTATCATTATGTATTTGAGCCAATTTAAGAAACTCCGAACTCTCATTTCTTTCATTGGTAAATACTATTTCAGTGTCTGGTTTGAAATATCGACCGACATCAAACAAACCCGTTACATCATGAGAGGCAGCCAACTGAAAGAACCTATGAGCGTTCTGTGCATTTTTGACTACTCCGATACCGTTAGAATAACAATAACCTACCATGTACGCACCCTCTAGCAATCCCTTGTCAAAAGTTTTTTTGTAGAATTCAAAAGCCTTTTAATGATTAATAGCAACGCCTATCCCATGCTGATAACAATGACTGAGACTGAAATTCACTAAGAGATAGTCATAAATGATAGCGGCACTTTGGAAATATTCGAACGCCAACTTCTCATTCTTCGTAACACCCATGCTGTGATGATACGCATAACCCAGGTTATAATCTTTGGATGTGTAATATTTTTCGATATTCATTTTTTTTTACTTTGAAAACACCTTACGACACTTTTATTATAAACAAAGCAAAAAGGGATTTATACAATTTTTATTCAAATATATAAAATTGGTAATAATGATCATCAATCCATATGGTTTGACTAGATTCACTGAATTGAACGGATCGCACCTCCTCATCTGCAGGTTAATATGATTAGATCCGTATGGTATGGAGTGTGAAATAACCCTATTTTCAATATCTGTTCCGGTGTTATGTATTATTAGGGTTATCATTAGAAAATTATAGTGGATTGGTATAATAAGTTTTTAAAAAGGCATTTTACACTCTATATTATATACATCATAAATCTTATAAAATTTCTTGTTTGTTTAAATTATAGCATCTCATATCAATATAGTTACGCTGTATTTTAGTTGTATATCCTATATTTATTAACTGAATTCAAAACTATATATGGTCCGGTGCAGAAAGATTTGTACCTCAAGTACTAAAATTAATTTTGTCCATATAGAAAAGTTCTTCAATTTTAACAATTTATTTATAATTTTTTTATACCAAATAAAGTACGTTCTGGGCTATCTTTGATATATTTTTTGTTGCTATTTTATAAATATTTTGTTGAGCAATAAATTTTTGAAAAAATTCAATTAAATTAAAAAAAAATAGATTTTTTTTAAAAAATTTTAGATTTTAGGCATTATCGCAAGCTATATGCAGTATAACAGTGTTGTACTACGCAAGTGCATAGCCCTGCATATGCTGAATATATGGTTAAAATTTCAGCTTAATTGGATCAGTAGTTGTTGAGAAATAAATTTTTAAAGTTTAATGTACAATTTACTATGTAGTACAAATTTTGTACAAAATTATATAGTAATTTTTGTACAACTTTTGTACTATATAGTAAATTGTACATTAAACTTTAAAAATTTATTTCTCAACAACTACTAATCCAATTAAGCTGAAATTTTAACCATATATTCAGCATATGCAGGGCTATGCACTTGGTTAGTACAATTCTTTTATACTGCATATAGCTTGCGATAATGCCTAAAATCTAAAATTTTTTAAAAAAAATCTATTTTTTTTTAATTTAATTGAATTTTTTCAAAAATTTATTGCTCAACAAAATATTTATAAAATAGCAACAAAAAATATATCAAAAGATAGCCCAGAACCTACTTTAGTTGGCATAAAAAATTATAAATAAATTATTAAAATTGAAGAACTTTTCTATATGGACAAAATTAATTTTAGTGCTTGAGGTACAAATCTTTTTGCACCAGGCCATATAACTAATTAGAATTGTTTAATATTTATACAGTATTTATCTATTCCTGGTTTAGCACGACAATGTCGCGCAGCTACTTATTTAGTATTATTTAAAAAAATTTTTTTACTATAAAAAAAAAGCCGCACGCCTGAGTCACTAATCACTGTCCCATGATATGAAAACCAAGTATTTAATTTTGTGCAGCCTAATTGATTATAATATTTTGCTTTAATAAATATTATTTAGTATATAAAAATAGATTATCCCTTAAACTGTATATTTTAGTATATATATTTGTACGCTAAAATTTTTAAAAAAAATTAAGCTCTAAAAAAAAATTTTTTTAATAAAACCTTTATTTTAATTGGTTATAGTGACTTTCATAAACTCAAGTTACATGGCACACTCCATAGTCACAGTATGGATCACTTCGTATGGCTTAACATCAAGTAAAACTTTAGCTAATAGCTGTAAAGATTCTTTGCGAACCAAACTTTGGGCTACTATATCTCTATGACATTGCCTCAAAAACCAATTATATAAAGTTGTCATGAAGTATCTATGATCAACTTTAATATTGTATTATGAAAGAAACCTGTGTGTGCCAATTGGGATAAATTTTGATAAGTGTCACATGCAGTTTCCTTTTTAGTATTAAATTTGGACATCAAAGTCCTATTACGATACTATTACAATCCACACTAGTTAACTAATTTTTTAAAAATTATAAAAGAAATTTTATGAAATAGGAATTAGATAGCATTTAACATGTGACATGCTTTTATTTTAGTTTAGAAAGTAGGGGAGTAAAGTATAATAAAATTTTATACAATAAGTCTTTAAAAATTGAGTGTTGCTAACTTGCCCCCTGGTAATGTAACCACCCTGTAATTTACCAACCAGGTCGCAGGATCTTGTGCAACAAAATAAAGAAAATTTTAAAAAAATTTAGAAAAAAATCAAAAAATTATCAATATCGCAAAATTTTATTACAAAAACTAGCTTTGGGCTATTAAATAAAAGTTTTTGGCATCTAATTTTGCATATAAATAATCAATCCATCCTCTAATTTAATATACCTATACCCTTACCCTAACTCTAATCTTTAAAGAATAAGTTTTATATAAAAAACTTCTATAAAAATAAAGGGTGGTTAAATTTATAACTTTAACCAGGTGTTAAAATTAGTTAAATTCTTAAAAATTTTAGCGTACAAATATGTACGCTATACATTTAAAGGATATTAGTATATTTACTTTTATATTTTTTGAAAATTTAAGAGGAGATGCATTTGTTGATATTAACAACCTGGTTAAAAAAAACAATTTAAACAAAGAAGTTTATTAATATCAACAATTTAGTTAAAAGAGAATAAATAAATTTGTTAAATTTTCCAATTCAGTTATAGAAACAATTTAAACAAAAAATTTGTCAATATTAACAATCTAGCCAAAAAGAACTATTTGTAAGTAAGGAAATTTTTAAATCATTCAACTGGTTAAAAAAAATAATTCATAAATATAAAAATTTGTTGATATTATCTAATCTGGTTAAAAAAGATAATTTAAGTAAAAGAATTTGTTGAATCATCCAATCTGGCCAAAGAAAAAATTTAAGTAAAAAAATTTGTTAATATCATTTAGGTTAAAGAGAACAATTTGTAAGTAAAAGAAATTGTTAAATTATTGAATTTGGTCAAAAAAACAATTTAAACAAAAAAATTTGTTGACTTCAATAACTGGTTAAAAAACAATTTGTAAATAAAAGAATTTGTTGAATTACTCCAATCTGGTTAAAGAAACTATTTATAAGTATAGATATTTGTTAATATTACCAACTTATCTAAAAGTGAACAATTTGTAAATAAAGAAATTTATTAAATTATCCAACTAGTCAAAGAAAACAATTTATAAATATGGAAATTTGTTAACAATACCAACCCAGTTAAAAGAGACAATTTGTAAATAAAGAAATTTGTTAAATTATCCAATCTAATCAAAGAAACAATTTAAACAAAAAAATTTGTTTATATATCAACAATTTAGTTAAAAAGAGCAAAAGAATTTGTTAAATCATCCAACCCAGTCAAAAACACAATTAAGCAAAAGAATTTGTTAATGTTACCAATTTGGTTAAAAGAAACAATTTGTAAGTAAAAAAATTTGTTAAATTATCCAACCTGGTCAAAAAAAACAATCATAAATATAGAAATTTGTTAATATTGCAAACTTGATTAAAAAAACAATTTGTAAATGAAGAAATTTGTTGAATTACCATATATGATCCAGTGCATAAAGATTTGTACCTCAAAAAGTTTTGTAATTTCAACTCTTAGTAAAAGTTTTTATATTTTTGATTAATTATTAAAAATTTTTTAATATCAAATAAAATAGGTTTTAATCTAACTTATTATATTATTTTTATTGTTTTAATATTGTTTTATTTTAATAATTTTGCATATACAATTTGCTGTATTCAAAAAAAAATTAAAAAATTTTTTTAAAAAAAAGATATTTTAATATTTTTGCAACCAATATGCAGTTCTATAAGCTTGTACTATGCAAGTGCATTAAGGTGCATATGATAAAGATATGGTTAAAATTTGAGCAAATTGAATCACTAGTTGTGAAGAAATTAAGCTTTAAAGTGAAGTAATTTGATTTTTTTTTACTATATACGAGTATATATAAATTACTATAGATTACTATAGTAAATTATATAGTAAATATTGTTAAAAAAAGTTACTATTAATAAATTTTTTTATTTAATTAATAAAATAATCAAAATAATTAATTTTATTTTTATTAATCTGGTAATTTAATAAGTATATTAAATTAAAAAAATCAAAAATTAATTTATACAAAAAATATTTGAATCAGAGCTATTTGAGGTACAAATCTTTTTGTACCGGACTATATGTCTGAAAATAAACTACTATTTAAAATAAGCTATCTTTTTATTTTTTTGAAAATTTAATAAGTATCCGTATTACCATTGTACTAAATTTAGTATATACAAAAAAAATTATTTTGAATTGATTATTTAACCAAATTTAATAAAATTTTGCCAAAATATATTTGAATATTAGAGCTATCTTTTTTATAATTTTAATATTATTTATTAATAAAAATTTTATATAATTTAATCTTAAACTACCTGTATTCTTCGAAAATTTTGTTATACTAAATTTAGTATAGTATTAAAAAAATTATATTATATAAAAATTTATAAGAAAATAAAAAAAAATAAAATTTTTAAATTATTTTAGATCTAGTCTTGACTTTAGAATAATTAAAAAAAATAAATAATAATTTTTAAAGTAGTTTAAATAAACCTGTTTTAAAGTGATACAAGCCTAAAAATAGTTAATTTTTTATAGTAAAACATAGTGAAAACATAGTAAACTATTATAAAAAATTGATCAAATTAAATCACTTATAACTTTTTATATACAAAACCAATTTTAATGATTTTATTATCATTAGAATCAGAAAAACTAAGCTTACAACTTCTACTAATATTTTAAAAGAATTAAATTAAATAAAATTTTTACTATTTAAAATTTAGTAATTTTTAATTATTTTTTTGGTTATTTTTTGGTTATTTTTAGTACTAAATTAAGTTTTAAACTTACTAATATAACTTTTGATAAGTTAACAAAATTTTAAATCTACTAAAATCAAATATAGATATAGGATTATATATTATATAAATTTAATTTAAAGTTAATAATAAAAATTTTTTAAAATTTAGCTTTTAAAACTATACTAAATTTAGTACATTGTACTAAATTTAGTATAGCATACGGATACCCATTAAAAAAAATCGACAATAGTTGCTATATATAAAAGTCTAAATTTTATATAAATCTCAAAAGTGCTATTAAATAAGTTGTTCAAAATATCAAAATATATTTAAAATAAAAATTTGGTATTATTTGAACAACTTTTTATTAGTACGTTTTTTAATTTTTTAAAAAATTCAACAATTTGAAAATAAGCCACTTTATGTTTGTTTATATAAGTTTTTGCCCAAAAAAGGTAGCTTATTTTTGGACTCATATAGTACTCCAACTTGGTCAAAAGAAACAATTTAAGCAAAGAAATTTGTTAACATTACCAACCTAGTTAAAAAAAAAACAATTGTAAGTAAAAGAATTTGTTGAACTATCCCAATCTAGTCAAAAAACCAATTTAAGTAATGGAATTTGCCAAAAAAAACTTTAATCAAAATACAATTATATAATAATTAAGTTATATAATTATCATGAATTAATTATTTTTTTTTTCGATTTCAAAGTGCCTGTTTTGGAGCATATACTTTATTCGGTTTATGTATCTGGATTCTACATGGATGAGAGTACAATTAGCCACACATAAACTTTTGGTGTCTAATTTAAGTGGTCCACCAGAACCCTGAGCTATTAGTATATAGGTTACAAAAAATTTAAAAATTTTTATAATAGCTCTAAGCAAGCATTTTATTAATATCAATAAGCATTTTTACTATATGACATATAAAAATTTATTAAAAATAAACAAACATATTATCTGACTTATAATAAAATATTTCTAAAATATGTTACTCTAAAAATAAGTTACTTTTTTAATTTTAAACAAAAAACTTAAAAATCTCTATAACTCATTCTATATTTTTAAATTTAAAACAATAATAAAATTTTTAACTTTAAAAATAAGCTACCCTTTATATAGCATTTAATTAAATATTTGAAGAACTATTGTAAAAGATCTAATAATCCAAATTTAATAATTTTGGTACCATTCGAATTGTCTCATCGAAATGAATCGAATGGCACCAAAATCGTTAAATTTAGATTACAGTAGTACAAGATATTAATAATTTTATAATCTTTATATAATCTTAACGATCTTGATAACCAGTGATCCAAATTTGATGATTTTGGTACCATTTGATTCGTCTCAATGTGACGGTTCCAAAATTATCAAAATCGGATCACTAGATCACAAGATATCTACGAAAAACTTTAGTAACGCAATTTACCGGTATATAAAGATTGTTAAATTACATTACAAAACATTTTTGTAGATATCTTGTGATCTAGTGATCCAATTTTGATGATTTTGGTATCATTAGAACCGTACCAAAATTATCAAATTTGGATCACTTATTATCAAGATCATTAAGATTTTATAAAAATTATAAAATTATTAATATCTTGTGCTATAGTAATCTAACGATTTTGGTACCATTTGATTCGTCTCGATGAGACGGTTCTAATGGTACCAAAATTATCAAAATCGGATCACTAGATCACAAGATATCTACGAAAAACTTTAGTAACACAATTTATATAAATATTGTTATACTGTATAAAATTACATTACAAACTGTTTTTGTAGATACTTTGTGATCTAGTAATCCGGTTTTGATTATTTTAGTACTATTAAAACCGTCTCATCAAATGGTACCAAAATCATCAAATTTGGATTACTGGTTATCAAGATCGTTAAGATTTTATAAAAATTATAAAATTATTAATATCTTGTGCTATAGTACTCCAAATTTAATAATTTTAGTACCATTCGTCTCGATAAGACAGTTCTAATGGTACCAAAATCATCAAAATTGGATTACTAGATCACAAGATATCTACAAAAAATGTTTTGTAACATAATTTTATACAGTATAACAATCTTTATATAAATTGCGATACAAAAGTTTTCATAGATATCTTGTGATCTAGTGATTCGATTTTGATGATTTTGGTACCATTAGAACCATCACATCGAGACGAATCGAATGGTTCCTAAATCATCAAATTTGGATTACTGGTTATTAAGATTGTTAAGATTTTATAAAAATTATAAATATTAATATCTTGTGCTACAGTAATCTAAATTTAACGATTTTGGTACTATTCGATTTGTCTTGATGAGACGTTGAAGTAACAAAATCGTTAAAGTTGGATCATTAGATCTTTTACACTAGCTTTTAAAATTTAAAATTAATTTATATTATTATTATAATAATAAAAAAGGTATTTGTTTGTATTTATTTACATTGGAATGCATATTAGTACGTGAAATAAATTTTAAAAGTAAATATTGAGATAAATAAACCTTTTTAGGATTTATATCTCTAAAATAAGCTACCTCCTTATTGTGTACAAATTCCTTAAAAAGTTATAATACTTCAAAAATAAACTTCAGATTTTTTAAATCTAAAAAAATATNATAAAATTACATTACAAAACATTTTTGTAGATATCTTGTGATCTAGTGATCCAATTTTGATGATTTTGGTATCATTAGAACCGTACCAAAATTATCAAATTTGGATCACTTATTATCAAGATCATTAAGATTTTATAAAAATTATAAAATTATTAATATCTTGTGCTATAGTAATCTAACGATTTTGGTACCATTTGATTCGTCTCGATGAGACGGTTCTAATGGTACCAAAATTATCAAAATCGGATCACTAGATCACAAGATATCTACGAAAAACTTTAGTAACACAATTTATATAAATATTGTTATACTGTATAAAATTACATTACAAACTGTTTTTGTAGATACTTTGTGATCTAGTAATCCGGTTTTGATTATTTTAGTACTATTAAAACCGTCTCATCAAATGGTACCAAAATCATCAAATTTGGATTACTGGTTATCAAGATCGTTAAGATTTTATAAAAATTATAAAATTATTAATATCTTGTGCTATAGTACTCCAAATTTAATAATTTTAGTACCATTCGTCTCGATAAGACAGTTCTAATGGTACCAAAATCATCAAAATTGGATTACTAGATCACAAGATATCTACAAAAAATGTTTTGTAACATAATTTTATACAGTATAACAATCTTTATATAAATTGCGATACAAAAGTTTTCATAGATATCTTGTGATCTAGTGATTCGATTTTGATGATTTTGGTACCATTAGAACCATCACATCGAGACGAATCGAATGGTTCCTAAATCATCAAATTTGGATTACTGGTTATTAAGATTGTTAAGATTTTATAAAAATTATAAATATTAATATCTTGTGCTACAGTAATCTAAATTTAACGATTTTGGTACTATTCGATTTGTCTTGATGAGACGTTGAAGTAACAAAATCGTTAAAGTTGGATCATTAGATCTTTTACACTAGCTTTTAAAATTTAAAATTAATTTATATTATTATTATAATAATAAAAAAGGTATTTGTTTGTATTTATTTACATTGGAATGCATATTAGTACGTGAAATAAATTTTAAAAGTAAATATTGAGATAAATAAACCTTTTTAGGATTTATATCTCTAAAATAAGCTACCTCCTTATTGTGTACAAATTCCTTAAAAAGTTATAATACTTCAAAAATAAACTTCAGATTTTTTAAATCTAAAAAAATATAACTTATGTTTAGGAATCTACGATAGTAAACCATGCCCTATCGGTACCAAAAATAAGCATTTGCAATCTCTAACCATTTTAAATTTAGTTAAAAAATATGCAAATAGAATATCTAACTTTTTTTAAAATTTTGTTGATTTCTAAGCAATCTAAGATTTTACATTCAAAAAAGTTATTAAATTGGCTATGCATCTAGTTCACTATCCTATATACTAATAGCTCGGGTTCCTAGTCCACCCAAAGGTTCCACACTAGATGCTATACCTGTAACCCAACTACGGGAATTGCCTATTTAAACTTCTGATCTTCAGTTTTTCACCTAGACTTTTAATTGATTCACCGAATGTTTGCATTACCTATACGGTCAGTCCAGCTACTTGGGTCTCTTTTCATAAGATCCCTTAGGACTCTTTCTTATACTCGAAGGTACAATCTGGCTTATCCTCAACAGAAAACTTGGTAGAGCAGTACCTGTCCCACCAGGTATTCACCTACTTTTCGATAATTTAAGCATTCACCAAAGCGAACAACTTGCAGTTAGAGAATACCCAACTGCTACTATTACCTACTTCTGCCCTTATAAGGTTCGCTCCAACCCTGGTACCCACCATCACTTTCCTACCGGTCCTTTACCATTTTCTCAGACTTCCAATCTTGTTGGCCCGGAAGGATTGATCTACTCAGCATTAGGAGCCATTATGGTTTTTCTCCCCCTGGTACCTACTTCTATAACATAGGTCCTTTTTCTCCGGTACTCAATCCAGCAGCCAGGTTGGTAGACCTTGTTCCTGAGCTCGATGTCCAGTTCTTCAGCTCTAGTTCAATATTCCGGTTTTGATAGCACTGTCAAAGATCTTTGCTACCTCCTTACTTGGGTCTTGCCAAATAGGTTTTTGTTTCCCAAGTTCCTTGGATTTGTTTGTATCACAAGACACAACTTTGCTCAGAATCTCCTATTTGAAATGGTAACCAAGGACTACAGGTAATGTACCCAACCGATTGACAGGAAACAGTTACCGGAACACAGATCTATTTTTCAAAGTGTCGGCAGTGGAATTTGAACTCTAGACCTGCTATTTGGGGATACCAACTTATCAACTTCCCTAAGTCACCACACCTACATCATGAATTAATTATACAAACTTAATCTTATAATTAATAATACAGTCAACTCTTTCTAATCCGAACTGCTGGGACTGCTTTTTTTTACTATATAAAAATTTGGAAAAGTTCAGTTTTCGAAAAGTTATATATAGCTTATCTGAACTTTATAATAAAATTTACAAATGTTCTACAGTGCAGGACACTTAAAGACTACATTTTCGTGATTTGTCCCATTTTCAAAAATTTCATATTGAAATTTGATATTTTTTTGATTTCTTGTATTCTGATTGGTCAAAAATTAATTAATAAAAAATATTTTAAAAATATTTTTAAAAATAATTTTAAAATTAGCCAATAATGAGAAGCCAAAACATGTGACTTGTCCCATTTTTGGTTAAATTTTTACATATCATATAAAAATACTATGTTTTTAAAGCTATATATTTTGAAAAGTTATTATAACTTTTTAAAAAATAAGGCCGTTAAGTTGTAATAAATTGATTTAGCTATAAAATAGTGGCTTCCTTTTTAAAATATCTTTTTTAGATCATAAGTTATTAGCTTTTAAAGTTTGTGTAGTCTTTAAGTGTCGCGCACTGTAGAAGAATTTGTTCAGTTTAGAGTATACATGAGGACGAAAGCATTTCAAGTTCTAAAACCCGAAATTAAAATTTGAAGACGAAATTGTTTTTGACCTATTTTACTTGAAAGATGAAATGATTTGATACTTTTTTTGAATAGACGAAATTATAAGAAATATATCTATATAAATTTTATTTGCTCTTCCTTATAAAAAATTTTAATTTTCTCTAATGAAGACGAAATAGGCCTTTTTCAAAAATCAATTTCGGTGGCAACACTAGTTTAGAGAGAGTTTAATAGTGTTCAGTTTAGAGAGGTTCGGATTAGAGAAAGGTGACTGTATATAACTAGGAAAACAGGAGCTGTTGTAAGTCCGGAGCGAATTAAAAAAAAAGTTGTTATTGGTCACATGGGCGGACAGACAGACAAATTTTGATAAGACCTCTAGTATATGCAGATCATTGATCACGTGGGTGAACAGACGGACAAAATCTGCTAATGCCTCTAGTATGTGTAGATTATTTGATTACGTGGAGAACAGATGGACAAAATCTGCTAATGCCTTTAGTATGTGTAGATCATTAATCATATGGGTGGACAGATGGACAAAAATTGCTAATGACATGAAAATAGGAGTCCTCCGCTTCGCTCTGGACAATTATTATAAACTATAAACATATTATTATTATAATATACAAGTGTTTTGTAGGGTGCCGCTGGCGCCCTATTGGTAATTATAGTACATGATTAAGAGTAGGGTGTACAAATTTTCAATTTCATATAAAATTGATTATAGATCAACTTTGTGTAACCAATTTATATGATGTCATATGATTTATATGTAAACATCATATGATCTGACCAATCAATTCTTTGTACAACCTACAAAAATCATATAGCATCCTACAAAAATTTAATTATATGTAAAGTTGATTTTTTTTAAAGTAATAAATATTGCGCAACTTCATTATTATAAACAAACTATTTAAAACTAACTATTGTATAAATTTTATACAAATTGGTCAAAATCTTAAAAAAATTTATCAGAAGCATTTTTTTATTTACTATATAAAAATCTAATATACCACGTAGATCATATAAAAAATGATCTACGTTTACCCTACCCTTAAAGTTTATAATCTTTATTGTTAGTAATTATAACTCTTTATGAATCCTTTGTTAATTGTTAATTATAGCGCAATTATAGTTATGCCAGTTTATATTAGGATTGAGTTGAAATTTAAGCTTTTCAGTGATTATACAGTGGTTAAACATAAAACTTGTTTCTTTGAAATTGATTTGATTTTGTGATTTAAGGTAAATTAGTTTGTATAACATTAATTTAAATGTTTTTTAGTTTATTAGGGTGTAAGCTTATATTAGTTCGTTTCAAATTGAGATTTTTGCGTGATTTCTTGTAAAAAATACAATCTATAGTGCGTGATTTATTAATATATTTTATTAGTGATAGTATAATAACATATGTATTAAATTGTATAATATATATAACTCGTTTTTAATGTTAGAGTTATATGTATTTGTATTATTGTTTGTAAATTTAGTCTATAAATGATCGCGTTATGTATGCATGAAAACAATTATGCAAATAATTGAAATATCTCAATGTCCATTTTATATATTGTTATATATATTATTATATTATTATATATATATTATTATATATGTATATATTATATAGTATATACTATCATTATATATATATATATTGTATTATATATTATTATATTATAATATATTTGTTATTATATAAGTATAGTCATATGGGCGAATTTGATTCATGATGATGGGTTGTTATATTGTACATTACTAATATACAATATAACAACCCATCATCACATGAATCAAATCCGCCCATATGTAATTATTTACAGTTCTAAACGGTATTAGGAAATATGATAGTTGTTATCTAGGATGTTTAAAATTGATTTAATTTTTTGGAAGTTAGATGAATTTATTTTATCTAATTTAAATATTTTTGTTCAATAAGAACATTTATTAACGTAAATTTTAGTCATGTTATTATTTGTATTCATTTGCATACGTTATTTTCACACGTTTGAAATATCAATTGAAATGTAATATTTTCATAATTCTAATTATTAAACAAAAAAAAATATGCAGTGGAGAAGGGTTTGGGTAGTGAGTGTAATGGAAGGTTGCGGAAAGAGGTCAATTTAGTTATATCATTTTTATTGAATTTGTATTTTGAGATTTTGTGATTTTAGTAGCAATTCTGATAATTTTTTTTATTTATAATTGTTCAGTATATACATGGTTAAGTATATAATAAGTGTTATAACACAAAATTGTTCAAAAAACAGTAGAATAAGAAAAAAGAATATATTTAATACAAAAAAAAAGAAAAAAAAATTTAATTAATTTTTTATTTATTTATTTTTTTTAGTGTTTATTCATGTATATATATATCGAAAAACTGAGTTGATTAGGTTTTTTGTTTCAAATGTTTATTTTCTTCTTTTAGTTGATTTTTTATTTCACGTTAGGTGTTTGTTTAATGTCATTGCGATCATCATTTTGATATTGATATGATTTTCTTTTTCTGTTTTCTTTTTTATTTTTTTTCTTTTTCTAGGTCAAGCTCTGGTTTAATGTTTTGTTTTTACTCATTATTGTCATCATCTTGCTTTGTCCTATCGTTGTGTATTGATGAAGTCATAGCGCTAATTTCATCAGCTATTCGATTTAAGTCTGTAAAAGGGTGTGTGTTTGTTTGAACCGAATTTTTAGAGGTGTTATAGCTAATCTCTTGTTTAAGGTAGTTGACATTTGTCGCTTCTATTATAGTAACGGTTGATTTAATAATATATAAGAAGCCGGATATTATTAAAAGCTTGCCAATTTTAAGGTTGGTGCGTAAGTGGTTGAATCTACTATGTTGAATTGGATAATAGACGGTAATAGGTATGTGAATATCACAGTTTCCAGTACAGGCAGTGTTGGGCTCGCTTATAAGTCCAGTAAAATTGAACTAGAACTGGACTTATAAATAGTCCACTGGACTTATAAGTCCAGTAGTCCAGTTTATAAGTCCAGTAAAGTGGACTTTTGGTCCAGAGCCCAACACTGGGTACAGGAGTTATATTCGTGAGTTTCTACTTCGAAATAAATAGTTTCGCCTGAAGTCTTTAGATTATGTGTAACTGTTGCATTGAACATTAAATAAAGGGTGTTGAAAGGGATTATTTCAGAATTAAATTCATCAGTTGAATCTTTTTTATCAACTACAGTAGCCGATGCGATCGTAATGAATTGTTCTAAATTTTCTATAACAAATTTTCCTGCAATAGAAACTATATCTCCTACCGAGAAATTGTTGTTTGGTTTATCTGATGAATCAAAACGTTTCCAGTGTATAGTTGAGAAAATGTTTTCTGAAGGTTAATATTGTGCCTTACCGTGTGTAAATAAATTATTTTCATTTTTCGTAGTTATAAACACAACCACCGAAACATGAATAGGCATGTTTGAGTTTAATGTTTTTTTAATTGTAGAATTTTTTTCCTTTTTTTTTAACAGGTACGATTATAACGAATGGAGAAAATTGTTCTCAAGATCTGAATTTTAGAGTTATTTAAATTTTTTTTACTTGTATTTATTAAATAAGTAGTATAACTATTTTATTATAATTATTATTATGTCATTTGTTTATTGTTTCGTTTGAACATTTTTCGTTTTTACATTATAAACATAACAAATTCATATGATAAAAATTTTATTTTAGTTTGACACTACCGACATAGAGTTTTGATAATGTATTTATATCTTTTATACGATTTTAGGGCGAATTTATTTTTTACTTAAATTTATTAAGTTTTTGTTTTCATATGTTTGTCAGATGAAATTGATTTGATTGTTTTTTATTTCGTTATTCATTTAATTTATTATTTATTTAATAGAATATCGATTTTTAACATGATAGTTTGTATTTATATAGATTCAGATATTTGGAGATATTTAATTTGACCAGTAAGAGTTTATACAACAAATATAAGAACGCGCTAAAAAGCCAATAATTTAATAAGGTTCAACTCGAATTTGAAGTGTTTATCAAAGATAGGACTGAAGCATTATTATTTATCATTTATATATTACCTTACGATTTGTATATATATGCATAAGTAAACGTATTATATTTAATTACGTAATATATATGTATATATATACATATATATACATATATAAATTTATTTTTATTTATATATATATATATATATACATATATTGGATTTATATTTATCTGTTATTTATTGTTTTATATATATAAAAATTTATATTATTGAATTAATTCTTTATAAACAATGTTTGTTGTATTTGTATTTTCGTTATTTTCAGATAACAATACTAATCCATGATCTTTCTCTTTTATGCGCGAAATTGCCGTATATAATTGACCGTGAGTGAATACATCCATGCGAAGGTCTATTACAACGCGGTCTAATGTAAAGCCTTGACAACTATTAAAAGTTGCCAAATAAGCTAAACATAAAGAAATTGTTTTTTATGTACTGTCCACAAGCAACAATCCGGCTGAAAATAGAAGTTAATTCTGGGAAGTAAATGTGTTTCTGTCATGTTACAAAAAGGGCTTTCTTTTAATATCATCATACCACTAACCGTTGACCTAATTTAGTTACAACAACCTGCACGTTTTTAACCAACCCTTTGTCAATTGAAATATTTCTTATCACTGAACAGATAGTACCAACTTTCAAATGAAGCTTATGACTTGGTATCCCGGAGTGCGTTAATTGAGCAAGATAATCTAGTACTGCAATGGGATGGTCGTCTATAATTTGATCATTTTCTTTAACAACATTATAGCTGTAGTATATATGGGGAGTAACAAAAATCAGGTGATTTTTTAGGGGGGAGGGTGGTAAAAAAAGTTGAAATTATATATAAAAACCTGATTATTTATATATTGAAGAAAAGGGAAGGGAGTAGGCCTCTGATAAAAAATAATCAGGTGATTAATGACACTGCCCTATGATTTTTACCGGGCAATGCATTGAGAATACGAGCATTGAAATCGTCAACTAAGATATTACACGAGCTAAGAAAAGCTCTTCGTTGTAGCACTACAGAGTTTGTAAGCAAGTTTTCAGGATATAGAAAATCGATAGCATTCTAAATGTATCGAGTTATTCTGAAAATATCTAGACAAACTTCAGAGTCTTGCCAGTTACTACCTATGTCATCAATAAATTCAGAAAAGGGCATGTCATCTGCATTTCTTATAGGCTAATTTAATTTGTATATGTTGAAATATGGCCATAAGTGAGAGCTTTTAACCGATGCATTGATAGTGGCACTTTTTCTGGCTTCTTTGACAACTGGTGCAACTTGACAAAAATCCTCAACTCCAATCAGTAGTTTTTTACCAAATGGTTCATCAGTTTTACAAATACGTCGAAGGAGTAGGTCTACACACTCTAGTACAGCTTTACTGGCTATTGAAAGTTCATCCCAAATGACCAGTTTCACTGCACGGATTAGGTCTGCCCGGTTGCTATGACATTTAACGGTTGATTCAATATTGGCATTATTCTCTTCTACAGGTACGCGAAATAAAGTATGAGCTGTATGTCTTCCTTCGTATAATTGAGTAGCCAACACAGTGGTACTACAAGGTAAAACAATACAACTCTTGGCACGAATCAAATGACAAATAGCATTAATTAGGAATGTTTTATCGTGCCCTGCTTTCCCATTTAAAAATAAAAACAATACTGTTGAAGTAGGTCTATCACCTGGTTTCCATAATATAGATGCTATAACTTCATTATAAAAAGTTAATTGTTTGTTGTTTATCTTTGAACAAAGGTTTTTAGCAAGTTGGTAATAATATGCACTGTCTGAAAAACGTTCTTGTTCTAATACCAGTTCTCATGTTAGAATTCGTGGCTCAGGAAGTCCGAAATCTTGCATGTACCGTCTATGTTCTGTAATCATATAAGCAATTTTTTGCAAGGTGATATTAATAGCAAATTGACGATTACAATTATACTGCTCTAACATATCTGCAGAAAGCTCATTATTAAATTTCTGCCATAAATCTAACGCGGGTGTACCATTTAGAATCAACTATATAAACAAAAAACGTAATTTTATTGGTGTATAAAAATTTTCAATCGCTTCTTTTATTGTAAATATACCTCATTATTAGTAGCGAATAAACCCATTTCGCGAGCAAATTTTTGATAGGTATAATAAACGACTCCATTGACAGTTTTAAGTTTGTCCTACATTCGGAATAGCTGATACATTATAATACACCTCAAGTAAAAAAGTTCACCAAATTCAGGTGGTATTAAAACTAATCTTGTAATTTTATCGCCTGTTCGTCGTCTTATTATTTTTCTTGGTATTACAGATTGTTCTTGTTCTTGATAATCTCCATCTCGAACATCTTCTTGCTTGAAAGGATTTAACATGTATTGTTCATAATATTTTGTGTATTTAAGGTCATCAAAAAGTTCGTCAATTGGACAAAGAAGATACTGAGTTAAAAGTGAGGTGGTTGATGATACGTTTTGTGAATGCGAATATTGGGAAAGATTTTCATTAGGAAGATGAAGTGGAAGCGCCTGTACAGATGGTTCGGTCGAGGTCATCTGATATTGAAATATCCTCCAAGCCGTCTCAGTAGCTGATAAATATCTTCCTTCAATATAATCTTTAAATTTATTAATACGTTAAGGTTTTACAGAAAAACTGTTTTCACTTGAATTTTCTTGTCCTTGCATTCCAGGCGACTCGTTTCTTCATTACACGTATGATTAATTGTAAATTTAATATGGTCAGGACCTTTAAACAGGTATTTATATAAGTACATGAATAAATGTACAGTAGATGCAATCTCAAACTTGATGTGACAATCTAATTTTAAAACAAGCATTGGATTATAAGGTACAACCCACGCATCCTCACTTGTTCGGCGCATATATTGCACGTATTCCCTTTCATCAACGTATGTATTCAGATTGATAGGTTTGGGGTATCGATATATGCAGGTTCCGTTACGAAGACACTTCTGCGAATGTTGTTGCTTGTAAATCATAAACATACTAAGTATTTTTTTTAGCTGTGTGTTTTCCCTAGGCAACTCCGCAGATATAATTTTATTGATTTGGTCGATTGGAAGCTCGGGGTTAACCCGCATTATAACATGAGCATGAGGAAGTCCTTGTTTTTGAAACTCTATCACATCTACGATATAAGCGATTTTTCTAAAATATTTGCGCAACAAATCCTTTAATTTTTCAAAACAGAAATGAAAGAACGTACAATGATGGTCGGCAGGTCTAATGCATTTTGTCCAGGTCGAAGTTGCGTTTGAATTTCTTCTCATCTCGGATTAGTGGTCATGGTTATAAAAAACTTGGTTTTTCCTGGCAACATGCTAGAGCAAGAGCATTTGCTACACAAACTGAGTACCATCTCCTCGAACTCAGAAAAGAAGCAAGAAGATGTAGATCTCCTCCATCTTCGTCATCTTCACATTCAAAATCTTTTTCAATACCAGTTCGCCTTTGCAATTTCCTCTTTTTATTTAGACATTTTTTTCTTTTAATATATTTAAGACGTTCTTTTTCGACACGTGAATACATGTCTACCAAATATTCGGAAGCTAATCTCCCTAGGACCAAAAACCTTTGTTCACACAACAAATAGCAATGGTACCAGTCATTTTGTGAAAGATCGTAATGGTTATTAGCATACCACCTAGGTGTTCTATGAGGAAAGAGCAATGTATATTGAAGAGGTTCATATTGTGAACTGAGAATATTTACAAATTCAGGCGCATTGTTAGACTTACGGCATATAATAATACTTCTTGGATGTATGCTAACAATATTATTTGCATGCATTATGGCTGCAATTTCTCCAGTAGACGTGTTCTCTTGCAGTTCAAGAAATGCAATATCCGAAGAACTGTCTTTGAGCATTCACAACGAATGCATATATGGGTTGGTTTGTGTTAACATGATTTGCATGATTAATACCTATTCATCTGGAATACTAAGTCTTTGAGCCGTATAATATCTTTCTCTTTTGTCATAGAGATACCAATGTATCGAATGACTAGGCATATTCGCTGGAAAATGCGATGGTAAGTTCTCCCAGTAATACTAACTGAGGATGATGCAGAAAGCTATACAAATTGATCTTGGACACCAATTGCAGTAAACGAAAAAAGGGCATTAAGCTTTTTCGAAAAAACGCTAATATTTGGATGATCTAGGATATTACTAAATTGTGTAGAATAAGAAGGTAACGATAGAATAATTTATTTGCCATTGTTATAGCAAAATTTAGGTAATTCATCAGTAAGAAGTATCACTGAACAATGAGGACATGATCGACCCCAAAAAAAATTCAATGACATTAAGGGGGCATCCATTAATATCATTATACAAGAGGGGGTTGGATGAATGATAATGTTTTTCTCAATAAGTAGAGGGAACAAAAAAATATAATGTAATTTTTTTAGAAAAAATTGACTAAATATTGAACCAGTGTCTAAATTTAATGATTTTGGTACCATTCGATTTGTCTCGGTAAGAGGAGTCGAATGGTACCAATTTCATTTCATTCGGATCACTGGATCAAATTTTATTGGCCAAATACTATTGGTTATTATGTTTTCTTATAAAATTACTAAAAAATTAATAGGTTTTTGCGAATAACTATTGATTCAGTGGTTCAAATGAATGATTTTGGTACCATTGGATTCATCTCACTGAGACGAATCGAATGGTACCTAAATCACCCAAATCGGATCACTGTGTCACAATATATTCAAGTTTTTGTAAAATTTTATATATAAACTACAGATTTTGAAATTTTTTTTATATAGTAGGGGGGTCCAGCGCTACTATGAGTGGGTACATAATGTTATTTATGGATGCCCCCTAATTGATTTTCATTTAATGAATACAGAGCATTCCACCAAGTTAAATCATAACATTTCCTATTGTAATTTTTTGCCTTTTCAGATTTTTTAATTCTTCACGATACAGACATCTATACCTAGTTTTTCGTTGTCTTTGTTTAACACTAGCATTTCTTCGTTTTTCCTTTGTTAACAATTTTTTTCCTTCCCTTTTTTTTTGTTATTTACACAGATTTTTATAAGAGCTATAATACGTATGAATTATATCATTTGGGGTCTTTGCCTTGAAAATGACCTTACGGGACTATGTAGATCTTATGAATAAAAATTAAAATTTCTAGCCATCCAGTAATCCAATTCAAATAAACTTTTTTTTATTTTGTAGAGCTTAGTGAGTTTTACAAAATAAAAAAAAGTTTATTTGAATTGGATTACTGGATGTCTAGAAACATTAATTTTTATCCATAAGATCTACATAGTCCCGTAAGGTCATTTTCAAGGCAAAGACCCCATTTATTAATTATCCCTTAGATTGTAGTAGAACACAGGCAAATTTTCCTGCGTTTTTGCACTTTTTTAGCTCTGATTTACTTTTTTAAAATGCTAAAATAATTAAATAAAACTTTGTACAATTATATTTGAAAATAAGGATTACTTTTTTGCAAAATTAGTTTTTATATTATAAGAAAATAAATTATAGTTACATATAAGCTGAAAATAGATAATTTTAAGAAAAAATTTTTTTAAAAAATTTTATTACAATTTTT
>QKWP01000009.1:297669-326130 GCA_003550325.1 Gigaspora rosea | reverse complement strand
TTTCTATAGTAAAAGTTCCAAAACAAAAACTTTAAACTTTTATTACTCCAAAGTTTTTTAATAATTTTAAAAAAATTTTATAATAAAGTTGATAAAACAGAACTAATATTATAGTTTTTACTTAGAAAGTATATAGCTAAAATTAATATTTAAAGTTTTATTTAAAAAATTTAAAGTTTTAAAATTTTCGCAGGCAAATATGCCTGCATAACAAATTAAGGGATATGTTTTAATGTATTAAAGTTGTAGATCCAATTAGAGCTTTGATCCTACTTTTTAGGAGCCATTCAGATTAAATTCGAATTCTATTTTACACATTTGGTTAAATTTGAATATAATCTGAATTGAATAAATTCAGATTCAATCTGTAAAAAAAGTATAGTTATATGAAAAACTCAAATTACTTCAAGTTATTTAATGCATTTGAGATCAGTAATCTGCTTATTTCAGGTATGTATATTATGTATTATTTATTGATTCCTGTTAGAGATTGACGTATATTATTTACTGATTTTTACTAATCCATCAATAACCTGAGTTACATATTTGCGGATTTTTGGAATTTACTATTAAAAATTCCAAAAATCTTTAATAGCGAATAACTTTTGTTTTACCAGTCCGTTTTTGATGAAACAATTACCAAAATGTTCACATTGATAAGATGGTTCTAATGAATTCAAAATTGCTAAAATCCAATTACTGGATCCAGAGATCATTAACAATTTGTGTCACTTTGAGTATTTTAGGATTGGTTTTTCAATCCTAAAATACTCGAAGTGACATGAATTGTTAACAATCTCTGGATCTAGTGATTGGATTTTAGCGATTTTGGGTAGAGGTTGAGATCAGTCAAATTTTTTGTAATCAGTCATTATCGAACATGTGCAAGATAAATTGATCTATGATCGATTATGTGCTTTGATCGGTCAAAATCACTTTGATAGGTCAAAATCGTTTGATCGATCATAATTGATCATGTATTTTGATTGGTCAATGCACTTAATCGGTCAAATTGTTAGATCAGTCATAATTTATGACCAATCATAAACCCGTATCTAATTATCAAATCGTTATAATCAAAGTTATTAACCATTAATATTAATAACGTATTATTAATTTCATTAACTAAAAACTTAGAGATCCTATTACTAAAGATAAGTAAGGCCGTTCGAAATTAATTCTTCAGTTAACATCACCCTCTGATGGACTAATGTTATAAATTTTCTTCTAGATTTCTATTTTTAATCAGCGAAATACGTACAATATAATTTCTCATTTAATTTATAAACTAGCATCACCCAGTATAATACTTGTCTGCATCATATATTTGAATAAGAACATTATTTGAATATTATATTGATTTAATAGGTTGATATAAATTAATTGTGCTTTAAACTTATAATAATTATCATACAAGTTATAGAATTATGCCTGTGACTCCAGGCCTGATTATGCAAATTGTAGAGTATTTTGGCACTAATTTTTAATATGAGTTTGCTGCATATTTTAGAGCTTTTATATTAAAACTCAATGCCAAAATATATTCGTCAAAACTGAAATAGTATTTATAACATGTATAAGTCTAACACAATTTTAAAGTTTACTTTAAATTTCATATTTCTACCATTCCTGGTTTGCGCAACTGCCTTGCGCAGCTACTTATTTAACAATCATATCAGATATACGTACGTACGTGATCATTACACAGGTAACTACATAACACCAAAAGCGAGATGATTTTGTGATACCAATAAGATAATCACAAGCATATGAGGTACGATAATGATCAATAAATTTATAGAAAAGCATTCATATTACACGACACAGCCCGAAGGCGGTTTTGTTAAAATTTGTAGAATCATGATTGAGAAGCAAAGTCGCTGTAGGATTGAAGCTGATAGGGTTATTCCCTTTCTACTAAAGCAAGCTAGCTGTAAGTAAAAAAATATGCATAAAGGAATGTATATAAAGAAATGATAGAATAACATGTTTTAATCTTGGAGCAAGTTGCATCGGAAAAATAAATAAAGCGCAGATCTGTACAAATCTGCGATCCTGGAAAATTTTAACAAATTTTGCAATAACTTGTGATTGAGTGGTCAGATCGAATGGTACCAAAATTGTTGAATTCCAATCACTAGAACACAAGAAAATCTCATTTATGTGAATTTTTATAAACATTGAATGATCTTGCCAACCAGTAGTCCAAATTTAATGATTTTGGTACCACTCGATTCCTCTCAATGAGACGGTTCGAATTGTACCAAAAACGTCAAAATTGGATCACTGGTTAACAAGTTATTCATAAAAAACGATTTGCAGCGCAGTTCAGTGCAGAAATTTAATTATTAATTAATAAAAATATGCATAATTAGGTTAGAAATATGTTATTAATCACCTAATTATTTTTTATCAGAGGCCTACTACTGGTCTACTCACCTCCTCTTTTAGTATATATTTGATCAGGTTTCTTATATATAATTTCAACTTTTTTAATCTCTTCTTTTTAAAAAATCATCTAATTTTTAATGCCTTTCTTAACCAGTTGTTGCTAAATGGTCTGGCTAGCTATTTATTCAAAAAGCATTGTATACCAAAGCAATATTACAAAATATTAAATTATTTTGAACAAAGTGTTTCAAAAACTACAATTACAAAAAAAAAAAAACTACCAGAAATATACAAGCTTACTATCTTAAATAAAGAAGTAGATTATAATGTTTACCTACAGCCTATAGTATGTCAAACCTACCAAATCCAAATTATGTAACTACTATAAACTTTTATTTGTTGACAATGCTAGTATAGTATTAATATATGGCCATGGATACTACACAGTTTGTTATAACAGAAGATGCACTTATTGTGAAGAATCCTACAAAAAAGAAATTTATAAAAACATTAATTTATTTGTAAAATGAATTGAAAAAGAATCTGATATCTAATTTTAGAGGAACTTGATGAAGATGATATAGAGAAGAAGAAAGAGGAGGTTCTGAAGAAATTGAGAAAGTATTGGACATTTTGTCCAAGCTTGCAGCAAAAATAGGTTAATTAGACCACTAGTAATATGTAATTAGAAATATTAAAGAACTAATAAATACAAAGAATGGGGTATATAAACAGTTTCCAAATATTAAAAATATAGGTTCAAATACAACTTTGCATATGTAGTATCATTTGTTATAAAAAACATGCTTTAGAAAAAGTCGGTGGATCAGCCCAGATCAGTAAGATATATTTTTACATTTTATTAGCAATGTAGTCAAAAAAGTGATTTTTTTGAATGCTATCATATAACTTTACACTAATACTGTACTATATACGAATTCCATGTAATGTTTGTATTTTGACCAATCACATTTGGAGAAGATCATCAGACATAATAGCCAATTAAAGGGGGTCGTTTAAAGCAGGGTGCAGTCATATGATTTTGATTTTTTAATTAAAGTTAGGGTAAGGTGATTAGGGTTAGGTTGATGGTATTGTAGTAAAATTGCCTTCCCGACATTTTTTGTTAATGCCCCAAGGTAGGTTTTGACACTCGTTTCTTGTATTTTTGCGTTTTTCACTTTTTTCTTCTTTTGTTTCTTTGTCGGGCTGATCCGGGTTGATCAAAACAAACAAGTTGATTGGCGCCATATCACGTGATTGTACCTTGCTTTAAACGACCCCCAATTAAAGAGAACTCCTGTCATCCTATGACTGATATAGCAACAATTTCAACTATTCCTGTCAATAATCTTTTTTTCAATACAACAACTCAACACCAATGAGGATCTAAAACTAGTAGCATATTATAATTGAAATCAATAAACAGAACAACAAGAACTTCTGAAGTCGAAAGTGATGCTTCGCAGAATATTTTTGAAGATCCGTAGCATTTGCTTTTTGTTTAATGATTGCTTTGTTTGTTTTTCATTTTTTTTTATTTTTCGTTTTTTATTTTTCCATTTTTTTTTTATTTTTGACGATGATATTTAACAATTAATTGAAGAACCGTTCAAATATTGACTGCGATGTGTATTTTGATTGATTCTAATAAATGAGCACCATCACAATCACTAATTATCTCACCGAGGACGATGTTTGAGAAAATTTCAATTACGTCATAAATTGCATATTCGAATTCTAAGTAAAAATTTTTTATAAATATAAATATTGTTGAGCACCATTGCGATCACTTGCTAATCACATTGAGAATGACGCTTGAGAGCACCCATAGTGCCTCTCAAACTCAACGATAAGATCTTTTCGAGGTATCACGAAACGTCTAAATATGTAATAGCCAACATTGTAAAAACCCTTGTCGTAAGAACATTGATTTTCGTACTTTCCAATTTAAACATTCTTTATATTCTCAAAATTTTTATCAAAGTGTAAATGACATAATTAATAAATATATAATTTGTATGTTTTTTTTTTCGTAATTTATTATTGTAAACGATACCGATTGGAATATGACATACTTTATTTTACAGTTTTAAACTACCTACAGCATATTAATTTTTATTTGACGTGAATTTTGAAAGTGATGTCTAACAAATGTAGACTTGAAAACTCAATTTTTATAACTCTTTTAATGATTAGAATAGGGCTAATAGAAAAAGTATCTTTGGTATGACAAATATTTTCTTTTACAAACCGAACCGCACGTACTATCATGATTTTTACATGTCGGTCCTAATTTGCGTTTCCGTACCGTACTACTTTAATATATGCTCTGTTGACTTGATGTAAATACCATTGATTAAACTAATTATAAATGTTAAACATACCTTGTTCACATAATAATGAAAAGCAATGGATAATACAAGAGTTTTAATACTTCTTAAGAAAAAGATAAGCGATGGCTGGATTAAGGTCTATAAGGACTTATATGCACGGCTTCAAATAGTTAATGATGTCATATGCAAATATTTTTGCTTTACGATAAATAAATTCGCTTATTGTTGAATATATATACTTGTCAAGATCGAGACTGTTTCCTTGTGGACTTGTGGAGAATCTACGAGTATCTAAAATATCTATCTTTTATTATAATATCTATACTTTTACAATAGTATATAATAGCATTTTATATTTCGATCATCCCGAAATAAAAAACTTAATCGAATGTGGCTATATAACACGGTTACACGGTTCAACGGTTAAATGATTAAGAAAAAACATTTAGGAAATCCCGATCCATAACTAATTTAATCACAATAAATCACAAAAGCTTTTGTCCATTATTCGGTCTTCAAAGCCGATAAGGATAGAGATGTAATATGTATGATTACTTATTATTAACAAAAATTTTTTTACATGATAATAATGAGTAAAAACTTGGCATTTGCAGATTGAGCCTAGGTTGCATTTGTAAAACGTAATAATTAATACGTAATCAATAATAATAAGCAATAATTAACAATAATTCGTAAAAATAAGGGTAAAAAAATTTTGATATTCTATTATCTTGCCCATCTCTAGATAGGGATGTGAAAAGCCCAAAATTT
Organism: Gigaspora rosea; assembly: GCA_003550325.1. Classification (NCBI taxonomy): domain Eukaryota; kingdom Fungi; phylum Glomeromycota; class Glomeromycetes; order Diversisporales; family Gigasporaceae; genus Gigaspora; species Gigaspora rosea. Next base: position 320,632 of record QKWP01000009.1, on the reverse strand, counting down.
GAGTCTTTCAAAGTTCGGTCTGAAATCAAACTTGAGATTTAAGCATAGCATAAAAAAAAAACAAAAATACATATTTGGCATGCATTTTTTCTGCGCTTGTTGCGCTATATTTCAATACATAAAGTCGAGACTAAGTTTGACTTTGATAAGGGCTCGAATTTTTGGTATCGGGTTGGACCGGACCAGAGTTTTCACATCCCTAAGGATTGACATTTCCTTAACTCTTGTGCAAAGAAAATTCCATTATGCCAATTGCGCATTTTTTTATCTAGTGGTTCAAATATAGTTGTCTTTATAAGTTTCTTATATAATCAGTAATACGAAGATATTCTGATGATCAAATCATATCTTTTAGAGTACTTTTAAGAACATTGCAAAGTATAACATTGCTTTAGAAATGTGCCAAAAAGACATTAATTTTTAATTCAAGAGGATTAGTTCAGCAACGCTTCAAAGGTAAAAGAAAAAGCTTCTGAATTTTAACATATACTAAATAATGAAATAAACAATAAATTTTGAAGATAGCAATAAATTAATAGCGCTAGGATTGAAAAGAAAATAAATTAGGTCTCACTTTTAAGAAAATAAATTGTGTAACCTGTCCGATCCAGCGATCCTCCAAATTAGTGTTTGTAGTTTAAATTTAGTCGACAAAATTGGCTAGCCGACTAGTTAATTTGATAATTCTAATAACTAGCATATATAGTCAACTCATGAGTGCACGTTGCCTGGGAAAAATGCATTTATAGAATTCGTACTTAAGGAGAATGATTTACATATCTACATCGTAACAGATAAATTAAATGATATACGCTTGTGGAGAGAAAGTGCATTTATAGAAGGAAAGTATACGGTGCTTATATAGATGGTACTTTTATGGTAGATCGACTGTATTAATTATGATATCAACTAACTAAAGTCGTGAGATGATAATCCGCCTATCTCTATGAATTGTATGCGACGCACATGACTATAATTTTGGAAATTGCTAAGCCACAAATGAGTTTGTTTACATATAGTCGGCAAATCGTTTTTTATATTTCGGTCGATTTTAATGATATTAAATCATTAGAATCAGAAAATCATGCTCTGTCTTACTTAGAAGCCGAAAGTACATTTACTCAGTAGAAAAATGACTTTGTTTTGTGGTGAATTGGCATTTGTGACCACAGTAAAACTTATAGTAATTTACGTTGCGATTTACTCATTCGGAAACGAATTATCAATTAAATAACTTTGATTTAAAAAATATATGATCATAGCCAAAAAAAATAATCTTGCTTAATTGTCACAGTAATGAAAAAATTATGTATGGTCAATGTTTAATAGATTACGAAATTTGTATTTATACTTTTTAGTTGGATGTTGAGACAAATATATTTGGTGGTGGATTTAAGTATGTCTAGGTAGACAAGAATGTTTATAGACCATGAAAACTTTCAAATACTTGATAATTTTATGTTGATTATAAAACTAAATAGCTGAATGGATACCGCATTATTTTTAATGGGGCGTGAGTCATATCTATTAAAAAATAATGGACCGGGACCGGTCCAGGGCATCATACGACGTGACAAATCAGCAGTTCACATCAGAGATGCCGGTATCAAATTGTCATACTACTATCAATTATTCCATTTTATTTCAATATCACCAAAAAAAAAATCAATCAAAATTCAATCTTCAGAATAATTTTCAGTTTCCGAAGAATATCGCGTAAATAACGAGATTTGATTGGCTATAATTTATCATTTATTCTGTTTTATTCTTATTAATAAAAGTATTTCCTACCGTCCCTGGCTCATATCATCATATCACTAGAATGGATCATAAAATGCAGGGTAAAAAAGTTGATTATAAATTCATTTATCCGGCATTTGAAATTGTTAAACCCCGTCCGGATTTAAAATATATCCCCAAATTACAGAATTAGCCAATCACGATTGATAATTATTTTTCGGTAAAATTGTTTGGTTTTTTTTTTTTTTTTACAAAATTGGCCTTTTAAACTTACTTTGAACCCATAAATAAATGCAATATCTACATGTTTTCTTCCTAATTCATTCTTATCCATTATACAACCGATCAAAAAATGACAAACCGATCGTTCACTACCCGAAAATACCCGAATGTTTCAACAACTAGTGATAGTGCTTTCTTTTACGACTTAACGTAGTTGTTTTTTTTTATTTATCTCACTTCGGAATGTTTCATTTGTTATTCTTCACGTCACTTAATGTGTGTAATAATTTATCGAAAAAAGACCCCTAGTGTTCTAATACTAGTAAAGCGTTATCGCGCTTTACTATTACTAGAACACCATGGTATTTGCACCTTCGATGCTTAAAATCGACCGTCAAATCGTGTACAGCAAATATCTCAGCTATTGCCGAATAACTATGATATTAAATATTAGATTATTAAAAAAAATGCAAATAATACAGTATGTGGATCAATATATAAAATTTACTCCGCATATTTCTTGTAATTTCCGACTTTTATGAGCTTTCTATAAGATTATTGTAAAAATGATGGAATTTCATGTGAAAAAAAAAGAAGAAATTTTTCTTTCGGAAATTCTATTTTCACCCGGATGATAGAAAATTCCTTTTCTTTTTAATGAATTTTGTTGATTTTTACCATATTAAACATTTAAATGAAACACATCCAATATGATACCATTAATAATTTTCCCGTGATCAATACAATTTAATTAACATTTGGAAACGGATAAACGATGAATACGATTTACGTTATATGGTACACTATTATAAAATATAGAGCGTACGAGTTATTCAATGATTCAATGGTAAGATAAATTCAATGTTTATCATATTTAAAACGTGTGGTTATTGAATATGAAATTTAATTTACTTCTTAATTTAGTATTTTTTACCTACTTTGCAATGTCAATCTTTTGAACTTTTCTATGGCGTTAGTATGATTCTTATATTATAAAAAAAAAAAGGTGAAAGAGTTACGTAAATATCATATGATTAATATAGTCAATCCAAATAGGATTATCGAACTCAACGTGAAAAATTGAACGCTAATTCATAACGAGATTTTCGGGATCAATGATGATGGTTTCGTCTATTTTTTTTGGCGCCCTATATCAATGCATTCAATTTGACTTTTATTTCCTTCTCCGTCTTTCAAAGCTTTTATTCTTTTACGCTGTAAAAAGACTTTATTTTTTTTTTCGATTTTGGTTTTTTTGGTGCTTTGGTTCCACCCTCGATACCCTGATACCTGAGCTTTCTTTAACATCAAGGTGTTGGAACCTTTAAATTACTGCTATCTTTACACGTTAGAAGCTTTGGTAACTGAATGAATAATAAACAAGTCTATAGAAAACGATCATAAAAAATGACCGACGAAGAACCTCTTACCCCAATTCAGGGTGAACACCCTCGTAATTCTCTTGCTCAGAGTTCTGCGATGCGAGATTCAGTCATTACCTATAGTACAGACGTTCCAGATAGCAGTACAAGTATGGCAGAATCTCGAACAAATACTTTTTCAAGTAAACCAAAATCAGAAAGCTCTGAACCTTTCTATCGAAGAAAACGTTTTTGGGCTATATATATTGCTGTTAATTTAATACTTTTAGCCATATTTATTCCTTTATTTATTTTCGCCATTTTTCCCGCAATCGCTCAATCTGCAATTAATGGTTCTACATTAAATGTTAATCATTTAAGTCTCACAAATATTCGCGAAGATAGTGTAACAATATCCTCTGAGGGTAAAGTTATTAATGCTGGTCCTTTTTCATCAACAATATTTTTCGATGACCCTATATCTATGATTTATAAAGATCAAGAGATGGCTAAAGTTAATTTTGATACTATTACAACTAGTGGTGGTAATGCCGAGATTATATTAAGTCCAAGAGATTTAAGAATTACAAACAAAGATGTTTTTGGAAACTTTTCTTTGAACGCTTTCATACAGGATAGTATAAAAATGAAATTCCAAGGTCCTGCTCGTGTAAAAGCTATTGGTATAACGAAAAGTGGTTTAACGTTAGATAAGGAAGTTACATTAATTGGTGCTAATAATTTTCCTAACGTCAGTGTAAAAACCTTAGAAATTACTCAAGATCCTCAAGGTATAGCATTAACTCATGTTGTAGAATTAAATAATACTTCGATTTTTGATGTAGATATGGGAAGATATGGTGTAATAGTTAGTTATAATGGTTCTGACATTGCAAATATGACAATTGAACATTTCAATTTACAACCTGGTGTACAAAATATTTCTATGACTGGTTATGTAATTAGACCAAATAGTTTACAGGATTCTACTAGTTTAGGTGCAGTTATGACTGCGTATTTGACGAACAATCCAGTAGTAACACAGGCGAAAGGTTCATTTGTATATCCGAATAACGATAATATTTCTGTATCATGGCTTACTAATGTAATCACTCAATTGACATTGAACGCCGTTGTCGGTAATAGTTCTAATAATGCGACTCAAGTAATTAAAAGCATAGATCTTGGTCAACCTAATGTAAATTTTGTTGGACAATCGGCTTATGCTCCTTTATTCTCTACTCAAAATACTATTGCCAGTTATCAATTACCTTTTAGTATTAATACAAGTATATTGCAAGTTTCACAAAATATTACTCTCTTCACTCAAGATGGTCAAGCATTTGCTTATCATAATACCAGCATCATTAATGTGACTGAAGATAATGGTGCAGCAATCTTGATGAATATTCCACCAGCTCCACTTAATTCAATTTCTGATACTTTATATGCACAATTTTTTGCTAATTTAACACAAGCTGATCAAGCAGTAGTGAATATAGAAGGTTCAGCTAATATTTTGGCTCAAGTATTTTTGGGTGGAATTCCAATGTCAATTCCAATGAGTGGCATTCCATTCAAAGTTTCTCCTACTTTAGTAGGTTTCTCAAATTTCACAAAGGTCGCACCTATTATTAACAATGTAACAGTTCTTGGTGGTACTCCAGATTATCTTATTCTCGGAATTAATGCTTCTTTGTATGATTCTTCAAATACATCAATTACTGTTGGTAATACGAGTTTTCAAATCACTTATGATAATGTACAAATTGGTTTAGCTGGAGGAAATCTGTCACTTGTCCCTGGTTTTAGTAATGTCTCTCTACAATCAACTATGGATCCAAAAAATTCTGTTCAAGCTAATCAACTTTTAACAAACTACCTAAATAATGTCAATTCAACTGTAACTGTATCAGGTTATAATGGTTCAACTGATATTGATAGTTTGAAACTTGCATTTCAAAGTTTATCTATGAGTACAACATTAACACCTTTGACCTCTAAAATGGTTACTGGATCAAGTATACATGTTCTTGATTCTACACCAAAAGATGGTTTAGCCCAAGGATTTGTGAATATGACAAATCCTTTTGCGGCTGGATTTAGTATTAAATCGATTCAAGCAACCATTACTGTCGATGATCTTCCACTTGCAACAGTCTCTCAATCAGATCTTAATATTTCTGCTCCTGGATTCCAATCAATTACTGCCAATTTACCTATAACACTTAATCTTGAACCTAAAGTACTTTTTACTCTTTTACGTCAACAAGCTAAATCAAAAAATTTGCCTACCGACGTAATTGATGTCTTTATTAACATAGGTGAAATTGATGTTCCAGGGGTACCTGAAATAGATGTTACAAAAATTGATCCAGACATTTTCAAAAATTTTGATATTATTCAATATACTAAATCTGCTATAGGTGATATTAACACAACCATGTCAATTTTAGCTGATGTGTTAATTGGTGAATATGAATTTACGTTTCCTATGAATCAAAGCGGAGTTATCAGTCACACTGATGATAGTATTGTGATCTTAATTCAATATCTTTCTAAACCAATTGTTAGTAAAGTAGTAAATGCAACAAATGTTGAATTCTCTAGTGTTCAAATTCAAAAACCAAGTGAAACCGGATTTACTACTATAATTAATGGAAAAATCAGTGGTGGTGTACCTATTTCTGCTCAATTTTCTACTCCAAATGGTGTTACTGTATCTTCTGATCGTGCACCACTTGGTACTGTTAATCTTCCAACCATTAACATTGTCGATGGAGTCGCGGAACTTAAAGATGTAACATCTCAATTTACAATAAGTGACAAAGGTGCCTTATCAGAATTCACTCAAGAAGATTTACATGTAGATAAAATTTCATGGACAATGACTTCATCAAATATCACCGTTAAAGCGTTTGGTATTGAAATACCTGATATTGCTTTTGATAAAAAAGTTCAATTAAATGGTGCAGGTGGATTCAAAAATGCTGTTAAAATTGACAGTTTTCAACTTCCGGGAGATGACCCTAATGGTGGAATTTCGACTGTTATTAGTTCTACACTTACAAATAAAGGTACAATAGGTATAGAACTTGGAACACTTTTCTTAGATGTTATTGCTAACAATACCAAAATTGGTGAAGTTTTTGCTAAAGATTTTGTCCTTGAACCAAATGGAGATGTAAAACTTAATTTAAATGGTCGTTTAATTCCTCAACAAAGTGATGAAGGTTTACAAATTATTCAAGGAATATTCAATGCATTTCTTGCAGGAGAGGCAATCCCTCTTTCAACAAAGGGTACAGGTATTAGCCCTTCAATTGATTGGCTTGTTGCTGCAGTTCAATCACTTACAATAGACACAGTTCTTCCACCTCAAAATATTTCAAACCTTATTACTGATGTAAGTTTAGATGAACTTGAACTAGTCTTTACACCAGAAACTGCATATGAACCTGTCACTTCTTCAAAAAAAATCACGGCAAACATACAAATGCCTTTCGGATTTTCATTGAACATTTCACAAATTGCACAAGAAGTTGTTATAGTTTATGATAAAAAAGAAATGGCCAAACTCGTCATTCCACAAAATCAAGCTTCATCAGATATTAAAAATGGATCTGGAACTGTTACTGTTTCATATCAAAACGTTCCGTTGCAAGTCTTTAATGATTCACATGATACTTTTAATTCATATGTTAAAGATTTAACTATTCAGGATTTAATAAAGTTTGATCTTCAAGGAAGTTCCGATGCTATCACTTTCACACCCGTAGGAGGACCTATAAAATTGAGTGGTATTCCTGTGGGTGTCAATAGCAAATTACCTGGATTCCAAGGTTTTACCGTGAACAATACTCCTGTAACTAGTATAGATGTTACAAACGGTACTAATGAAACACTTTTTATGGTAATTACCACATCTTTATTCAATCCAACAAACACTGAAACCGATGTTGGTGATGTAAATTTCGATTTTTACTCGGATGGTCAAAAGCTAGGGTTCGCTTCTATCAAGAGTCTAAATGTTGTTCCAGAAGTTAATAATGTCACCTCTTTAGTCTCATTTGAACCACAAACACCAGATGCCATGGCAGCCGGTATAAAAATGTTTTCAAACTATATCGAGGGTGTAACCCAAACAACCATTATTTCTGGTTCAGATAATTCAACACAAGTAGATAGTTTGAAAGAAGGATTTTCTGCATTAAATATTTCAAAAGAATTGCCAGGATTAGCTAAACCATTGATAAGTTCTGCATTCGTTATCCTTACTAATGACACACTCAAGACTGGTACTGGATTTGGTGGTTTTACAATGGACAACCCATTTACAACTAATATCACAATTACGGGTGTTGTAAACGGTTCAATCACATTTCATGATATTCTTCTTGGATCGATCAATGTACCCGAATCTCCTATTCCAATTACTTTTCCCGGAAAACAGAGTAAAAAATCACTGCCGATCCCTACACAACTTAATCTTAACCCTGATGATCTTATTAATATAATTAAACTTGCAGCTAAGGATTCAGGTACTAATTGTTCGCTCCCATTCCCTGATTCAACTCACAAGAGAGATGCACCTCCTCCCTCTTCAACAGCATCACCACCACCACCACCATCACCACCATCTTGCGATAACCTTACGGACGTTCTCCTGTACGTACTAAACCAAATGAAAGTTGATATCTCTATAAAAGAGTCACGTACAAAAATGGATCAATATGGGCCAATCAAATTACTACTTAATCTAAAACAAGTTCCCATTCAATTTGATAATACTATACTTTTATTAATGAATATAGTTGGCAAAAAAGTGGCACAAGAAATTATTAACCAAAGTAAAATTACAATGAAATCTTCTTTCGTCACTGGCGCATCGAATAGTAGCTTTATGACACATACGGAAGGTGCAATCGAAAATGCTGGAAGTCTTACATCAAACATCACTTATCCGAGTGGCTTGACTCTTACATATAATAAACAAATACTTGGTACATTAACGATGCCACTTACAGCTAACCCTGGTGGTAACGGTTCTGCGGTGCCAATTATTTCTGATTCCGCATTCAACATTACCGATGTTGAAGGCTTTGTGAAATTCTCTGGGGATATTTTATTAAAACCTCAAGTTACATTTAGCATTAGTGCTGATGATATTTTGGTGATTTCTTCAGACATTGGCACGATACCTAATCTCACGATAAATAAGGAAATAAATATTGATGGTTTAAATGGTTTACAGGACGTAAAAATCCTTGGCAAGGGTAAAACTACAGATCATAGCATTGAACTCATAAGTAGTATCAATAATCCTTCAAATGTTGGAGCCGAAATGGGAAAAGTGACCTTCAATGTAAATTCAACATTTGGTCCTATTGGACCATTAGTCGCCAATAGTCTTGTACTACATCCCAAAGTAGCAAATAATGTTACCTATACCCTTTATCCAACTTATCCTGAAGGTTACGATGCCCTCTTTAAATTGATAGTATTTAAAAATGGAACTATAACCATTAATGGTGATTCGGTCCAACCAAATGTTTTATGGTTAAGTATACCGATTAAACAATATTCACTTACTCTTCCTTTTACCGGCCTTCCGCCAGATGTCAAGGAAGCACTAGGCACCTCCTTATTGTTAAATAGTAAAGTAGATAATCAAACAAAGAGTCAAGTAAGCAGTACATTAAACATTCAAGTTTAATCAATCATAAATTCTTTAATATTCGGGTCTTAATACCAGTTTAGATGATTTCATAAATGTAGTAAACTTAATTAATTTTAAACTATGAAATAATTTATTTTTTTTTCAAAAAAAAAAAAAAAAAAACTACATTATATATATATATTCCTTTAATAATAATTTTATATATTAAAATTACGATTTCATAATTAAATTTCATAATTAAATTTTATAATTAAATAGGCTGGTCTTCATGTGATTTTTAGATGCTAACTAATAATATAATTATGAAGAAAATTGTTAGATTAGATTTTCGCTTTTGACTTTGCGAACATTTTATTATGTCGAATTCATAAATAAAATTTTGTAAAGGGTTTTTTTCATGTATTTTTAAATAATTATAAAATAGACGTTTTTTAAAAAAGAAAAAAAAAAATTGGGTTAAACCATCATAATTTTGAGAAAAGTAATCTAATGTTTCTACGTACGTAAGCATATCAGATATAAAATTTCATGTGATAATGTAATATACTATATATATATACACATATCTTATATATATATAGTAAAATAAATTAGGAAGATTTTGTAAATCTACTTTTCCATTTAAGATGAAAAATCTTCCTAGATTATTATCAGTTCGCGATTTAGTAAAAATGTATAATTTAACAGCACAATCTCAATTGAGTCAAAATTTTATTTTAGATAAAAATATTACAGGTAAAAAAAAAAAAAAATTTAAATTCAGAAAAAAACAATATATATATATATATACAAAAAAAATTATAAAAAATTATTATACTTAATATTGAAAAGATAAGGTCGTTAAAAGTGCAATGATTAATTCCAGTAATCTGCTTGTTGTCGAAGTTGGCCCAGGTATTACAAGAAAACTTTTTTAAGCCTGCCTGCTTTTTTTTATTTTAGATAATTTATACTAAAAATAAATTTATTTCAAGGCCCTGGTTTATTAACAAGATCGATCTTAGAGACGGGAGTACCAAATATGATTGTTATAGAGAAAGATGCTCGTTTTTTACCTGCTCTGACAGTAAAATTATTCTATTATTAGTATTATTATTTATTTTATTTTGTGACAATTTAATTAACTGTAAAGTTATTTCTAGCAATTGTCAGAAGCTTCCAATAATGTGCTTAAAGTAGGAAAAAAAAAATCAACTCACTCTCAAATTTTATGAAACAAGGTTATTATTTAAATAGGTCTAAATAGAACATTTCTTTTTATTATTCAAAATAGATAATTCAGGATGACATACTTGAGATAGATCATGAAAAAATTTTAACAGCCGCACAAATTAATAAAGTATCCCAAGGTATTTTAAATTACATTTACTTGAATTGCATTAACAAAAATTTTTTAAGCATTTATATATCGATATATAGCAGTTAATTAATAATATATCGATTAAAAATTATCAAAATATATCGTTTAGCTGCTATATATCGATATATTTCACTAACAAATATATAACGATTATCGATCAATTATCACTATCGATTAGTAACGATTTTTATAAAATTCGTCGGATTTTTTTCAAATTTTGACATTAATTTTCTCGGTAACTACTAATCCAAATCACTTCAAATTTATATGGCAGATAGTATATATATTCAATTATAATATATTAAAATTTCAATCAATTTGAATTAATAGTTCTCGAGAAATTGCTTGTAAACAATAGTTAATTTTTTTTTAAAAAAAAAGAACTATCGTTTGCAAGCGATTTCTCAAAACCGAGTAATCCAAATCGGCCAAAATTTTAATATGTGGTAGTAAAATTTATATACTATCTGTAAAAAAAATTCAAGCCGATTTGGATCAGTAGCTATCAAGAAAACTGATGTCAAAGTTTGAAAAAAATCTACCGAGTTTTTGTCATATATCGTTAGTAATCACTAACGATGAAACCAACTAGGGGTGTTGTATATCGATTATAATCCAGGGGATTACTATCGATATAAATCACCTCTGAAAATTTTGCTGATATTGGTTAATAATTTCTTTTTTCTAATAAAATTTATATCTAGAAAATAGATTACATGTGATTGGAAACCTTCCTTTCAATATCTCAACTCCATTACTTGTACAATGGATGAAGATGTTATCAAAGCGATCTGGAATATTTCAAATTTCTAATATTACAATGACATTAATGTTTCAAAAAGAAGTTGGGGATGTTAGTCTTCATTTTTTTTTTTTTTCTCTAATTTTTTTTTTCATGAATTCCAATATTTAACTCTAGTTTCAATTTATTATTTAAATATAAAAGAGGATCGTGGCGGATACCTTTAGTCCAGTTCGAAGTCGTTTGTCTGTTTTAGTACAGAGTTTATGTGAAGCTAAAAAGGTATACCAGATACCTTCAAGTGTTTTTGTTCCTCGCCCCAAAGAAAGTATACAATTTCTGTTTTTAAAAACTTTTATGAATATGAAATTATGTAAATAATATGTATATCCTATAGGTTGACGCGGCCCTGATTCAATTAATAGCTCTCAAAGAACCCATTTTAAACGGTAAAATTATAATTTTTTTTTTTTAGATGTTTAGTGTTTTAAGTAATACTAATCTATAAATCTTATAATTAGTACCAATCGATCAGTATGAAATGGTAGTTCGTTATTTTTTTGGTCAAAGACGGAAGACAATTCAATCACTTTTAAAGTTTGTACATTCATTTATTTGAAGTCATATCATTATAACTATACATACATTAATATTACCTTGTTAACTCCAGAGCACTAACAAAGAAACTTACAGCAGATGAAGTAGATCGTTTAATCAAAGGCTTGGAGCAATTAGATATAAATCTTTCTTTAAGGCCTGAAAAATTAACATCTGAACAATTCTGTCGAGTTACTAAAGTATTTTGTGACAACTCTATATCAATTCCTGCAAATTGAAATTCTTTTCTTTTGCATACAAATTTTTATCAATTATCTCGTTTTTTATTTTAAACCCAGTTAACAGATTACTTCTATGTTGCCTATATTATCCACATCGAAATTGAGCTAAATATTAAATGTACATTAAACCAGGATAATTAGCTCACAATAATTTAAATGTGAATTTACCAAGAACACGAAGACATTCATTATATAGATCATATTGTAAAAAAAAAAAAAAAAAATGTAAAATTATTAATGCGCGAATAAAAATTTTTTAACAATCAAAATATAATTAGAATATGAAACATTGTATTTTTTAATAATTTCATAATTCATCTTACAATCTTAATAATTTTACTGTAATCCGTTAACTCTCATTTAAGTACCACAGGGTAAAAATCTGTAAGCTCAAATTTAAATCAATACCGTCCTATGCAAAAATTTGGATGTTATATAACTTAATACCGTATGGTCAATGCTCTGGCTCTTTGGAATAAATATAGCAAATACATAGATTTATCACTCGCGAAATGAACATAAATGTTCACGTATCACTTGCGCGAGTTCGCGCGAATCACGTGGTAAGAATTCATTTCAGATTATATGCTAGAAATTTCATTAAACTTTTTAATTGAATAGTTTAACTTACGCCATCTCACGCAAGTCACGCGTGACAGTTTTTTCATCTCGCATGTAATGTTACAAATCGGACCAAAAAATGCAATCGATTAGTTGGCCAAAAATTTTTTAAAAATCGATTACACTTAACTAATCGATTAATCGATTAGTTGGTATATCGAAATGGCTTGAATATAATTATCTATCGGTAATTACATGATCAAAGCATAAAACTTTACCATAGTCTAGTCAACTAATCGACTACGTAATTAAAATTGATTTTTGATTCGTAGCACTAATCACGCAAGGTAAACAAATAATAGTTTGTACAACAGAATGTGTGCTTCAAAAAAATATTTATACATGTGATCAAAACGAAAGTTCTAATTATTCTAATCGTTTCAGTTACATTATGACAATTTTAACCGGTGATTTGTAATGCCGAAACGACTAGAATGATTAGTTAGAACTTTCTTTTTTTATCATATATATTCCACAATAATTTTTATAATTTTTGAAGTCCCGTATTCGTTTGTACCAAAGACTCTATATAATATACGGGATTTGGGAACATTCCTTTCACAAATTTTCAAAGTTTAGACGGTTCTCAAGTAATTTCCTTAAAGTGATTGGCTAATGAATAATATAGGTTAATCACGAAATTATCATTACTATAAGTAGATAATATTTCTTCCTTATAAACAAAAATAATAAAGGTATTCTTTTATAAAGTATTAGATGATTCAGAATTAACTTATTTCGAGAGTTTAAAAAAAATCCTATTTCTGATTTGCAATTCCAAAATTAGAAAGTGAAAAGGTTTTTTTTTTTTGATAATATCATCATAGTGAAAAAAATGGAATTTATATATTGAAACTAATCATTAATTCCTACGTATTAAAGTATCAAATTTAGAGCTTATACATATCTGATTATATTTATAAAAAAGGAATTTACAGAAAATTTAATGCCTTCCGCTACACTCCGGATAATAAAAATTCCAATTCACCATATACAGTTATGTAATAAAACTATGTATGCACATCGATGAAACATTGTAACATAATAAAAGCCATGATTTTATATCGGATTAACCCGGTTTCACAAAAATTATTTTCTCAGATTTTTAATTCTAATAAACGCTAACTCTGTCAAGTCAACTCTGAAGTAACTGATGTGAAAAAATAGTTTACTATGTAACCACCGTCTTTTTCTTTAAAAATAAACTTACCTATCCATTAATATTACAGGGCCACTAAAAGAAATTACTGTAATTCGAAATTTCTATATTAAAATATAGCGGTACTATATGCATAATTATTAATTGAAACATTTATGGCAAGCAAGTTGAACACCTCGAGCTCAAAAATTCGAGTCAGATTAAGCAATGCCAATCAACTATCGCCAGCACGTGCTTATGTGGATAAATAAATACGGAGATTAAATAAGGTTATCTTTAAAGACCCACGGGTCTGGATGATCTGATCTATCGAATAGAAATACAAAAGAAACTAGAAATGAATGCGTAATTTAATGTGGTTTCATGCATTTTTCCTATTTTTAACTGAAAGACAGCACAGCAAATTAAAGCATTTTATTATGATCATGTTCAATTATCTTAATAAGACAAATCAGATTATTTGTTGATATTTATATCGACGTTTTTCTCTTATTCTAAATTAGGGTTAACATTGAATGTTACACAGTTATTATTGTCATGTTATACTCATGTTATTAACACAAAATGTAAAAAATTTTCCTAATTGGGAAGAAAATTGTCTTTCGTCAGAAAAATGATATTACAAAAGCTTTTGGTATACATAACATTTACGCAGCACACATAACAAAACAAATTCGGACATGTATTCCACATTCTTTTTATAATTCGGTTGTACTATATACATCAATGAAATCGGAGTCATTGAGGAAATCCGCAGATAATAACTTATAAATAAAGCTGTCAAAGAGTAAAATGGTGTTTTAAATTTTACCTTTGTTATTCAATTAGACATATTAATATCAATAAATCATTTTTTTCCTTACCTCCAAAAAAAAAAATAAATAAATAAAAAAATGGCACAAAGCGAAAAGGCCGCGCAAATACGAACGGCAATTAAAGACGTTGGAATTAAATTCATAGAATATTCTTCATTGCAGGATATAACACCAGTTGGTAGGGGTGGATTTGGAGAAATTTTTAAAGCCTTTTGGCCACAACCTGGAATTACTGTCGCATTGAAATGTATTGATCATAACAATGATCCTTATAAAGCTTTTATTAAGGAGGTTAGTTCAAATTAATAGTCAATTGACGAAAAAAAAAAAGAATGATTGGAAATATTTTAAATAATTGACTTTTGGATTTCATAGGTGAAGTCATTGATAATAGTAAATTATCATGAAAATATTATTAGATTTCTTGGTGTTAGTTTTGGTACGTACTGTACATTTACAGTATATTTTCACGTAAAGTAATTCCACTTAACTTAATACTGTATTAATAAGATATATGTTAAAATAGATCAAGATCGATACTTTGTAGTAATGCAATATGCGGATGGTGGAAATTTACGTGACTTTTTAAAAGAAAATTTTTCGATACTGACTTGGAGCGATAAAATAAGAATAGCAAAAGAAATTGCCGCTGGACTCAAGTGCATACACAGTGAAGACATTGTGCATAGAGATCTAGTAAATAATCATTTCATCTATTTTATTAAATATTTGCTAAAATTAATAAATTAACACTAATGTAAAAAAAATTTTTTTAATAGCATTCAAAGAATATATTAGTGCACAATGGGAAAATGATAATCACAGATTTAGGCATTTCTAAGTCACTTAATGAAGTATCAATAACATCATCAAATTCAGGATACGGTTTAATACCATATATTGACCCTGAATACTTAAATAATGTTTGTCCTAAACGTGGTAAAGAATTTGATATATATTCTCTCGGTGTTCTCTTCTGGGAAATATCAAGCGGTAGAGCACCTTTTGAAGATCAGAATTTAGATATCAGTATAGGAATAAAAATAATACAAGGTTTAAGAGAGACTCCTGTCGAAGGTAGTCCTTTAAAGTATGTTAAACTATATAAAAAATGTTGGGATGGAATTCCTAAAAATAGACCGACTATTGAAGAAGTTGTTGAGAGGTTGAATAATATTGAACTTATCATTAATGAAAATAAATCAGGTATGTATATATTGATATTTTAGTATTATAATAAAATTAATATAAAATTTATGTGAAAAATATGTAACTCATTATAGATTTTATCCTACCTCTAACTCCGCCATCATCACCTATGGATCCACGCTCCATCACCCCAAATACTCATTTAATATTTCCTCTTTCGACAATAGAATCAAATAAACATACACCTAACCAACCTTCTTTGATTCATGTTTTTGAGCCACCAACTCTTCAAGAAATGAATAATAAGAACTCATTTCATTAACAACAACTAATTATCGCATAATTGTCACCAAAATCATGGAAGTCAATGCTATACATAAACGTTCCACGATGATTAAATGAATAAAAGAATGTCAAGTGTTTTTTCGATAATAATTTATCGAAATCGACACTACTTTTGTCCTAGAAAACTCGTACTAATTTAAACCGCTTCATTATTGTAAATATTTATAAACTTTCTGTAAAATGTTTGTTATTTAATAATACATGCTCAGTTATTTTAATATACACAAATAGTCAACGTCTTAATGTAGTTATATGAATCGATTATTAATCAATAAATAAAATCGCATTAGCGAATAAATAGATGCAAAAATACACAAATTGCTACTTTAGTAAAATCTTTCTGGTTATAATGGAAATAAGTAAAACTTAAAAAATTGAATCTGTGATTACGAATTGTCAAATAAGAGAATCGGATTGGGGTTTGTCTGGAGAGAATTAGTTGGATTCATTTATGTATTAATGATGCCGATATAACCTTCTATCGTTACTATGTTTTGGATTTTATCACATGATAAAATATATATATATATACGTCACTCTCGATATAACGTAGTAACTCGAGCACATAGTGAGGATTTTTTTAAATTTCGCTTTATCGTGAATTTTATTAGTAAATCCATTATATCAAGTAGTATTTATTATGATGTGAATCTGAATCTTGATCCATTATATCAAGAGTCCGTTATATCGAGAGAGACGTGTAGTTATAACTATGATAAAAAATAATGATGCCGTGATAACTTATATTGTTTATAATGTTGAAGCTAAACTTCATAGGCATGCAATAAAACTATTAAAAAATTTATTAAGCATTATTGTTTATTGTTTCAATGCTAATTATTATTGTCTTCAATTCCTAAGACTTCGTCAACAAATATGATGTTTCAAAGTTCATGTTTCCATGACCTTACTTGACGTCTGTTTAGTTTGTGGTTTAATTTTTTCACAATACGATTCCATGTCATTAAAATTAAAAAATAAGATCCGCTATATCTTCAACGTTAAATTTGTTTCAGAAGCAATAAGTTTATCGGAATTCGCTGAAATAAAAGCAGAAAAGGAGGCATTGTGATTCATAATACTGTATAAGGTTCGTCACTAGTGTTCCAAATCGCTAGTTGAAAAACCAACTAGTTGGCAACTTTTCAACTAATCGATTGAAAAAAAATTTAAATAACTAATAGATTTATTATTAACTGGTGCGATTACAATTATTAATCAACTAAATTATTAATCGTAATGATATAACAGAAATCACAATCATTGATCGGTAACTAATAGTACTTCTCGGGTTGAAATGTATCTGGTGTGCATTTTTTTATTTCAACTTTGCCGTTTTCAATGTGTTTTACCCAACTAGGTAACCTCCAAAGCATAAAGACAATATTCTTCAGATATAATATGAATTGCTCCGGGTACCAATCATAGAGTCAGTACTTTATAGCAGTCATTTTTCAATTTTCACTAATTGAAAAATGATTTGGCGTAACAGATTAATAATAATAATAATAATAAATACGTAGTTTATATTTATTAATGATATTAATAATTTAAGTAGTTCTTTTAGTGTCACATGTTCATTTTTTTCAATTATACTTGAATCGTTCTTTTTTTGTTTTATATATTATATTTTGAATCGACTTTTTTTTTTTAAATCACTACTAGATATTAGGCCTGTCATTAAATGATAAGTTAGATTTAACCATTTTTAATCAATTTTACAGTATATAATCTATTATAGTAGAGTTTGGATCCATTATCCGTTTTCATATTAAATTTAACGGTTATCCGAAGGATTTTATTATTTAATCCCTCTATCACTATATCAAGATCACGGGAGGATTAATGAATAATACCTTCGTTTCCGCTAACCCCAAACGGATCAGGATATTATTATTACACATTTAGTATCCAAGTGATAATAAATCCAAGTTCTATATATTGTGGTTATAATATTCTACGAAATATATGTGAACAATCTACGTCTTTTTAAACGAGATGTAAATTAGTATCGAATGAAGATGACAGTCATGTGAATGTACGTGAAAAATCAAAATCATATGCTCATTATGGTACAGCTCATTATATGATTAGCGTTAAATAATCATTCTAACAATAATCATTTTAATAGCTCTTTATGGTTAGCGTTAAATAATCATTCTATCAGTTCTTTATAGTTAGCGATAAAATAACCATTCTAAAAACTCCTTATGGTTGTGTTAAATAATCATCCTTGTTGCGTTATAAAACCGTCTAACAAGCTCTTTCAGAAAAGCATTTAGTGTTTGGTTGAGATATGGCTCATGATTTGTGAGACATTTGATCAAATATTAGAGAATCAACAAAAGGCGATAAAATGAACTTCTAAATACCGTTATTTTATCTATTTATCCGCCATATATACTCGGGTATTTCCCTTGTTCCCGGGGTGCTTGAATCCGGGGGTATAGTGTATTAACGGCCAAAATGTAACTGAATGATGATCTAGAGATATAAAATCTTTTTAAACGTTGATTAACAGCACTACCTGGAATTGCGTATTATATCTCTTCAAGCAAACACTTGTTTTATTTTCATATAAGGGTGGGCCTCGTGGTCCTGAATTTTTTGCAACGCATATGCCCCTGAACACAACCGTTTAAGGGTGTGGTCTGAATTTTTTTTTCATAACCCTTGTGCTTTTAACAACAATATTTTTTATGCACTTTCTTTTTTTTAATAACACATAAGGGTGAGCAGGTAGCTTTTTGGACCTGAATTTATTCTATAACACATGTGCCACTAAACTTTCAAACTTTTTTACCTTTCAAGCAAGACACCTCCTTACTTCATATGGATGGCCTTTTGTTTTCTTCATACAAACACCCCTGGACACAGTCAAAGTGCCCTTGTGAAATGCTGATACTTTTTTTTAACCATTATTCATATAAGGGTAGGTGGATGGGCTTTTTTTGGACCCAAATCTTCCATAACACACATGTCACTAAACTTTCAATAATGTGTGTGTTTAATTTTATGCCCAGAACTTTTTTTTTACATATGTCTCTCTACACATGCTCAATTTTTTTTCAACTTTTTTAAAAGTTTTTCACAAAAAAATTTAATTATTATAACCTTTTTTTTACATGTGCCTCTCACATGTGCTCAATTTTTTTTTAATTTTCTTAAAGTTTTTCACAAAAAACTTTAATTCGTGATCTGCCTAAGAACCAGTAAAATAACATAGTAAATTGTGGGGAAATTTACTATTGTTTTTTGTCTTTTTTGGAATCTGGAGTTTCCCAAAGGCAAACCGATTTTCTACTAAGTAAGCATCTCTTTTAAAATTGTAGAGGAGAATATTCTGGTTATAATGGCAGTTAAATCATTAAAATCAGCCCAGTGGATCATGAGATATGAACATTTTTGTCTTTGCGACTATATGGTGTAAACATATAATCGCAAAGACAAAAATGCTCATATCGCATGACCCACTGGGCCGATTTTAATGATTTAACTGCCATTATGACTGGAATTTTCTCCTCTACAACTTTTACTTAATGTAAAGAGATATTTGCTTAGTAGAAAATCATTTTGTACTTTGGGAAACTCCAGATTCCAAAAAAGACAAAAAATATAGTAAACATATCTCTACTGTTTACTATGTTTTTTCACTGGTTCTTAAATGGATCATGAATTAATTATTATATTATGATAATAAATAGTTTTTTTGAACATGAATTTTTCTATAACAAACATAGCTTTGAACACAACATATAAAGCAAAAACATTCAAACCTTGATATGCCTTTACAAAAAAATATTAGATGTTCCTGTATTACTAATAAAATTGTCATTCATGGAGTTTTAAAGAAAAACTTATAGTTTTTTGTTATTTAGAGCACATTAATAGTATAAAAGCAACCATTCTTTTCTGCGCAGACAAAATTAGTGCTATTGTTCAGTCTTTTTTAGCCTTTTTCTTCTTTCTTTTCATTTTGTTTTATTTTGGTATTTATTTAGATAATTGTGAGTTTTTCACCTTTTTTTATTTTACTCTTTCATCTTTAGTGTTGTTTTTTTTTTTGTTGTTCTGAAATCTCTTTTCTCAAAAAGCTAGGTGAAGAAGGTTTAAAATTAGGCTGATCAACAACACCTTCTAGTTTGTAGTATCAAATTAGTGCAGTAGGTTGCATTTTGTATTCTTGAAAAATAGAATCAGAGTGATGTATAGACTCGCAAATTAAAATTATATAAATCCTAAAAATTTATAACATTTAATAAAGAGTACTTGCAGGACTGCTTAAGAAAAAAAAATAGTATAAGAGCAACTATGAAATGCTTTGAAATTGAACCAAAGCAACTTTGTAATTGGTGTAACAAGAAGCAAAAACTTGTAAATACAGCATCTTATGTTATACAGATCAAAATTATATATAGTTGTCTCTCTTTAATCTGAACCTCTCTAAACTAAACACTATTAAACTTTTTCTAAACTGAAAAAATTTCCTAGAACATTTGTAAATTTTTATTATAAAGTTCAAATAAGCCATAAGATGAATAGGGGTAATTTGGCGAATAAGGGTAATTGGCGAATTTTGATATCTCATGATCTAATGATCAGAATCGAATAATTTTTATACCATTCAATTCATCTCGATGAGATGAATTGAATGGTCCCAAGCTCACCTGGTTCTGATCACTGGGTCACAAGATATTTCGATTATTTGCCATATTTACACTTTGTCAAATTTCCCCTCAAGGATTATTTTTGTGCAACATATAATCGACAATATTTTGTGATCCAGTAATCAGAATCAGATAAACTTTATATTATTCGATTCATCTTATCGAGATGAATCGAATGGTATAAAAATTAATCAATTCTGACCACTGGATCATACAAGATACCATCAATTCGCCAAATTACTCCTACCTCTCTAAAATTTAAGTGTTTTGATACAATGTATAATCCATTTAATGTCACTTTAAAACAGGATGTTATATTACTAATTTTATATAAAAATAATTCTAAATCATATATGAAGTTCAATATAAAAAATAAAAAAATTTTTAATATTAAAATAAAAAAGTTTTTATATTAATTATGTTAACTTCGCCAAATTACCCCTATTCACCTTATATAAATTTTTAAAAACTAACCTTTTTCAAATTTTTATATAGTAAAAAAAAGCAGTTCCGGCAGTTCAGATTAAAGAAAGTTGACTGTATCTTGGTATAATATCAGATACCTAATATATATAATATATATAAACAATATAACCAATATGTATAAGATATATTTATACACATATCTGATATAGGGCATTTATAAATAATATTATATACTTTTGCATAGTAGCTCTTAACCCTCTCTAGACCATATAAAAAAAATTTTAAAATATGGGGTGTGGTCAATTAAAACAGCCCATTTTTACATATATCTTATTTTGAGATAATTGAGTTTAATCATTTGTTTTGATTTTCGGACTGATCCGGGATTAATTAAATTTCACGATTTTGATTGGCTAAAAATAACATGTGACTATTGGGTAACCTCGTGATGAGCTGGCTCTATGCAGCTTCATGTAATTTTTCTTTTTACATTATTTTGATTTTTTATTATGCATATCGACTTTCATTTATAATTGAAAAGTGTCAATCATGTCAAAATTTATATGAATTTAATAAAAACTCGTTTTTCAAAAAATTGTAAAAATGGGCTGTTTTAATTGACCACACCCCATATATATATAATTTTACAAAAACTTAAATATCTTGTAATATAGTAAACTAATTTAGATAATTTTGGTACCAATTAATTTGTCTCAGTAAGAAGAATCGAATGTTACCAAAATCATTTTATTTGGATCACTAGATCAAAAAATATTTACAAAAAACTATTAGTTTTATAGTAATTTTATAAAAAAAGATATGACCAATAGTATTTTGCCAATAACTTTTATCTAGTAATCCAAATGATATAAATTTGGTACCATTTATTCCTTTTACCAAGACAAATCAATTGGTACCAAAATCATTCAATTTGGATCTTTGGATCAAAATTTAACCAAATTTTTATAAAAAATTACATTATATTTTTTTGATCCTCTTACTTATTAGAAAAAAATATTATATTTTATAAAACCTCTTTCACTCTTGTATAATATATATTATTTATAAATGCCTCTATATATAAAGTTTATATAGGATATCAGACACATGTTGAATACATATAGTACATATATAGTATATATGCCATATATATATCAAATATATATTATATACAGTGTGGAATAGCAAAAGATATCCACTTTTTATTTTATTATTAAAGGGTAGTCATATTTAAATAAGAATACTATAAAATATCAACTTTTTACTAAGATGCACCAAATTTGTGCTAAGATAACAAAAAATAATTAATTTTTATTGGCTTATGTATGTAGATTAGCACCAAATTTTTGATTTATATATAAAATAACAAAGTTTCAGGGTAGGGTGTACACATTTCCAAATTCATATAAAATAAATTGTAGATCAACTTTGTGTAATACATCATATGATATCATATAAACATCATGTAATTCGACCAATCAGGATTAGCAATTCTTTGTACTATACAAAAAAAAAATATAGCGACCTCAGAAATATTAATTATATGGGGTGTCTTCAATTAAAAGGGCCCATTTTTACATTTTTTTGAAAAATGAGTTTTTGTTAGATTCATATAAATTTTGACAAGATTGACTTTTTTTAATTATAAATGGAAGTCTATTTACATAATAAAAAATCAAGATAATGTAAAAAGAAAAATTACATGAGGCTGCGTAGAGCCAACACGTCACGAGTTTACCCGATAGTCACCTGCCGTCTTTAACCAATCAATATCGTGAAATTTGATTGATCCCGGATCAGTCCGAAAATCAAAACAAATAATTAAACTCAAATATCT
>QKWP01000009.1:261627-295841 GCA_003550325.1 Gigaspora rosea | reverse complement strand
TTTTTTTTTTTTTTTTACCCGGTGATCTGGAATGAAATTTTTGTAACGTGGTCAAAACACTGTATAATCGTTAAAGATCTGTTAATCGTTATATATCATTGTGGTCAAAACACTGTGTAATCGTTAAAGATCTGTTAATCATTATATATTGTTTTAAATAATTCCGATTATAATCGATTTGTAGATATATAACGATTCAATATAAAAAATGATATATATCGATTTAGATATATATCGATTTTTAGCCAGTTAATCGATAGATATCGTTATTTTTTAATCGATATAAAACGATTAACTGTTATATATCGATCAATATCTATATATAAAATTTCCTGATGTATATAATATATAAATTTGTTACAAATTAGTTAAGATGTTAAAAAGTTTTATTAGGAGTATTTTTTTATTTACTTTGTAAAAAACTAAAATACCACGTAAATCATATAAAATATTATCTATATACACCCTACCCTTAAACTGTTATAATCCTGTTAAAAATAAAAATAAAAGAAAATCTTCTTTTAGAAATGTAATTGAATTACAAACTATCAATTTGAAAAAAGGTTTTTTGATTTAATAATTTTTTGTCAAACTACTGTATATCATTTTAAAATAACTAATAAAATTGGATATCTTTAGCTGTCCCATACTGTATAATTTCTATAATACATCATATATCTGATATAAATTGTATATATTACAGGATTTTAAAAATGGTGCACTTGCACTATAGTGTACTTTATTATATAATTAGCATGATTAATTACTCCTTCATGTTAATTTTTAAAAATATATATCAGTCACAGGTAGGGTTGGCACATTTCTTTATTGGGGTGAATGGACAACAACTCCATTGGCATCACTCCATTGCTCCATTAAGGGAAAGTATATGTCGATCATTTTATTAATAAACTATTAACTAAATTTATAAATTTAGTAATTAGTACATAGATAAACAAAATTTTTTTATATCAATTTAAGATTTAGCGCAATAAAAACATAGTGCATATTAGTAGTAATCATATAACAAATTTTGAACTAATTTAAATTTGTCATTAAAAAGTTAGATGAGGGCAAGATCTGTGAGAGCCTGTACAAATCTGCGAGGACCTATTATGGCATATTACAGGTTCTCATAGATCTTGCCCTTATCTAACTTTTTAATGACAAATTCAAATTGGTTCAAAATTTATCATATGATTACTGCTAATATGCACTATATTTGCAATTAGAGCCAATGGGGGTTAACTAGCTTATAATATAGTATTTGTTAATAACTAAGGGGCTTCCAGAAATCAGCTGATTTTTTTTACTATGAGCCCACCTCACCCTACCCCACCCACCCCACCTGATACCCCAATCAGCCAATCAGAATTTACAATTATTAAAAAGTTAGATATAATATTTAATAGCAAATAACTTTTGATCTACTGGGTCAATTTCAATGATTTAACTTCCAAAATGATCCTCACAATGAGAGGATTCTAGAAAGCCCAAAATCATTAAAATCTAATTACTGGATCCTAAGATCGAAATGGATTTGTGTTACTATAAAAGTTTTATAATTTATTAAATTATAAACCATTTATAGTAACACAAATTTATTCCGATCTCTGGATTCTATGATTGGATTTTTATGATTTTGAACTTGCTAGAATCCTCTTATTGAGCTGATCATTTTGGTACCGGTAGTTAAATCATCGAAATTGGCCCAGTAGATCAAAAGTTATTAACAATTGAAAATTAATTTTCAATTGTTAATAACTTTTGATCTGCTGGGCCAATTTCGATGATTTAACTACTAAAATGATTAGCTCAATGAGAGGATTCTAGAAAACCAAAATCATTAAAATCTAATCACGGGATCCTAAGATCGGAATAGATTTATCAGATGTGTTACTATAAAAGTTTTATAATTTATTAAAAAATTATAAACCATTTATAGTAACACAAATTTATTCTGATCTCTGGATCCTGTAATTAGATTTTTATGATTTTGGGCTTGCTAGAATCCTCTCATTGAGTTGATCATTTTGGTAGTTAAATCATCGAAATTGGCCCATTAGATCAAAATTTATTAACAATTAAAAATTAATTTTCAATTGTTAATAACTTTTGATCTACTGGGCCAATTTCGATGATTTAACTACTAAAATGATTAGCTCAATTAGAGGATTCTAGCAAGCTCAAATTCATAAAAATCCAATTACAGGATCCAGAGATCAGAATAAATTTGTATTACTATAAATGGTTTATAATTTTTTAATAAATTATAAAACTTTTATAGTAACATATATCTATTCTAATCTTAGGATCCAGTGATTAGATTTTAATAATTTTGGCTTGCTAGAATCCTCTCATTAAGAGGATCATTTTGGTAGTTAAATCATTAAATTTTATTCAGTAAATTAAAAGTTATTAATTATTAAATATTGTTAATAAATCTATAATTTTGGTCAAAAATAATTTTGTAACTTTTTGGCCAGAATTATAAAATTTTGGCCGGAATTATACCTGATACTTCAGCTGACCCACCCACTCTCCTGAAATCAGCTGATTTTTGGAAGCCCTCTAACCTGTCAAAATCAGTTAAAAATTAATCCACCATACCCGTTTTATAAGTAATAACTGATAGCCTGCCATTTCTGATATCCAATAGCCTTTATATATAAATTTCTGATTTTTGAATAAAGGCACCTGATATGTATCCAATCAAATCGCATAAAATAGATACAGATGGGTTCATTCACAACGCTCATGTAATCAGAATATTAAATTTAGGATTTTTCATCCATGATGTAACGCGATTAAACAGTTCACAGGTTTTTGAGGTCACAAGTAATTATGTTTACTGCTCCGATTAGGCCCCAGAAATTGTTCAATCTTGCAATTTGATTGGTCGATATGTGCTTGCATTTCACATAATATTGTCAAATCCAATTACCTCTCAAAACTGATACTAAACCCATCCACCATATATACTGGTCCAACTATATTTAGAATAAGTATTCAATTTCGCTAATCGATTTTTATTTTATTTTTTATCAATTCCATATTTGTCATTCTTATTTTATTTTTTTATCAAATTGATTAAATAAATCAAACATAGTTTGAATAGAATTTTGTGCATGTTATGTATATATCTTATGCACAAAAAAATTTTATATATGCAACTATATTAAGCATATATTTAGATTTTTATATGATCCTTATATGTAATTTTTAACAAATCCAGTTTTACTCTTCTTCAAAATTTATAACATAGTATAGTAACATACCGTAGGTTTCTGAAAATAAGCTATCTCCAAAAGAAGCTACCTCCAGATTTTTAGAAAAATTTTTAAAGAAATCTTTAACAGTTGCTACATATAAAACTTTTTTTACTGTATAAACTTCAAAAGGTTGATTATGTAAAGTTGTTCAGCGCAACGAAATACATTTACAGTAAAAATTTCATAGCATTTGAACAACATTTTATTAGTACGTTTTTCAATTTTTCGAAAAATTTAACAATCTGAAAATAAGCTACTACCACAATTTTTTGTGTAACTTTTTGGCCAAAAAGGGTAGCTTATTTTCAGATAAATACGGTAGCTTTAAGATAAAAAGATGAATTTGATATGATAACTATATTTGTTTTCTCAATTTAGTACTGTATATATATGACACACAATTATATTAATCATTATAATAATTCAATAATAATCTGAGAATTATAATTTACGCACAATTCAAAAAGTTGCTATAATAATTAGACAATTGAAAAAATTACTTAATTGTGACCAAATAATTAACAAAATTATTATTTCACAATTACTGTATTATTATAGTATTAAAAATAATCTTTATTAAAAAATTTTTATTACATCATTATTATACAATAATTTATTGCACTTTCTATACTATTGAAATAGTAATTTTCACAATAATTTTTTTGCTACAACTTTTTAAAAAATTTAGAAAATAAATAAATACTTTACTTGCTTATACTTTATTATTAGTATTAATGCCATTGTTGGCCAATATAGTTCTAATTTCTTGAATATATTTATAAGATTTATTCAATAAATTTCAAAAACGTAATTGATTTGTATTACTTAAAAGAGCAATTAAAAAGTTAATTTATAGGTTAAAATATTTTGAAATTATGTGTTGGAAGATCCTATTGTTGTAGCTACACAAAATTTTTCTATTTTTAGTATTTAATATAATATTATATAACTAGCTGTAAACCCGTGCATAATGCACAGGGTGTTTTTTAGTTTGTTTTTTTTTAAATAATATTAAATAAATTCATGATTAGTTTAAATAAAAATTATTATAATGACCCTTATATAATTGGGCAATCATATTAAAAATTAATAATCATATAAATAGAGTAAGCCGAATTAGAGGTTAATTCCCTTAATCCGATTTGATCTAAATTTTAGTTGTTTTTTTTTTGGATTTGTAGTCTTAAGGAAGCGAAGTACCAAAGTAACATTTCAGATAAGATACTCTATTTTTTCTTTTTACTTCACTTTTTTTTTTCTTGTACTAATTCTATTCTTTTTTGGCATAAATTAGTATCAGCAAAGGTTTTTAAATAGCTTTTTAAGTATATTATTTCCTTTTTTTTGCTTTAGTTGTAAATTGTCTTGTTTTGCTAATCTTTTTTTTTTTTTGGGATTTGCTAGATGCTGCTTAGTGCTAGGCAAATGTGTATGCGACTTTTTAGATAAGATATTAATTTTTTTTTGGTTTTCTTTTTTTTTTGCTTGTTTGTCTAGTTACTAATCTTGGGGGTTTTTTTTGAAGAATGTTAGTTTTCTTTTTGGCTATTTTCTTAGAGAACATCAGTTTTTATGTCATTTTTTTTCTTGGAAGTTTTTAAATATAAAATATGATTTTAATTTTTTTTTGGTTTTTTTTTTTTTTTTGTCTGGTTAGGGGCATGCCATTTATTACGTAATTTTTACCATGGATACATAGTCAGAGGTAGTGATCACATCTATATATTATATTAATCAATTAGAATTAGATAAAATGATTACACCATACATGGGTAGAGGTGGCTACTAAGTAAAAAATATTACGTAATAAATGGCATGCCCCTTACTAATTTCAGGTTTTTTTTTAGAGGATGTCAGTTTTCTTTTTTAAAAATATCAGCCTTTTTTCTTAAAGGATATCAGTTTTCTTACATTAGTTTTTTTTTTGGAGGTTTTTGAACGTAAAGTGAGATATTAATTTTTTTTGTTAGTTTTTTTCCTGTTTTGTTAGCCTTATTACCTTATTATTAATTTTAGTTTTTTTCTTGAGGTTTTTAGACTTTGCTAAACATGAATCCACACCAGGTAAAGTGCATATAGTGTTTTGGATAAGATTTTTTTCTGTTTTTTATTTTTTCTTGTTAGTTTTGTTACTAACTTCTTTCTTAGAGTTTTTAGACTTCGCCAGATGTGAATTAATACTGAGCAGGTGTTTGTGCAGTATTTTCGATAAAATATTAAATTTTTTTCTTTACATTTTGCTTTTTCTCTGTCATTTAATTTTGGTACTAATTTTGTTTTTCTTTCTTAAGGTTTTAAGGCTTTACTTAGCATGAATATACCAAAAAACATATTTGTGGTGTTTCAAGTAGGTAAGATTAAGTTTTTTGTTTTTGTTTCTTTTTTTTTTTTTTTTTTGTTTTGTTTATTAACTTTTTTAGGTTTTGCTAAAGCACTGATCGAACATTTAATGAAAGCATCGAGCAAACGTATCGTAAAAGCACCAGGCAAATATATATGGAAACACCAGGCGAGTGTATATAGAAGCACCGGGTGAACGTGTATGGAAGCACCGGGTGAACGTGTATGGAAGTACTGGGCAAATATGTATGAAAGCACTAGATGAATATATATATGGATAATCATAATGTAAGTACTATGCGAACATGAACGTACCTTGAGTCATTAAAATATTGTCGATTTCATTGGATCATATATTAATTTTTTTTTAAATAAAATTTGTTGGGTTTATAATATCATAAAGTTGTAATACTGATTTAAAAAAATTTTATGGGTTGTCTTAATAGTGATTTGCTTTTTTTTTAATAAAACTTTTGGTATATTTGTATTGTTTTTTTTAAAAAAAAAATAAAAAATTTTGAGAGTTGCCCAGTAGTGATTTGTTTTTTTTAATAAAATTTTCAGTAAATTCGCTTTTTTATTTTTTTTAATTTAGTGATCGGTTTATTATACAATATTTTTAGAGTAATGGATTAATCAAAATTGGTTCTGTGAGTTATATATTCGCTAGTTTGCTTCATATATATTGCTTCGCAAATCAGTGATTACATGACTCATATAATTGATTTGATTGGTCGATCGTAGGGTCGCTATGGTGATGGGTTGCTATATAATAATGCCCGGTTCAAATATCATATATTTTCTGAAAAAAATATCCTTTTTGGCCAAAAAGTTATACAAAAAACATTAGAATAGCTTATTTTTAAATTGTTAAATTTTTTGAAAAATTAAAAAACATACTAATTTAAAGTAGTTTAAATATTTTCTATAAATATATTTCATTTTTGAACAAATTTACTTAATAGCATTTTTGAGATTTACTTTATATTAAAAAAATGATGAAAATAGCTTCTTTTGAAAAAGTAAACCCAGGTTTGGTTCAAATAAACTGCTTTTGGTTCAAATAAACACTTCTTTGGTTTAAATAAACTCATTTTTGGTTCAAATAACCCTATTTTTGGTTCAAATAAAGCTGATTTTGGTTTAAATAAACCCGATCGGTTTAAATAAACCTTATTTAAATATAATTAGGCTCAAATAAACCCAATTTGATTCAAATGAACCTAATCTGGTTCAAATGAACCCAATTTTGGTTCAAATAACCTGAATTGGGTTCAAAACTAAAAAGTTACCAAAATCGGGTTTGTGTAACGTTACACAACATTAGTGGCGTGTAACCTAAAATTATTTTTGCGAAAACAGTACAATAAGCCTTTGTATAACCTATTTGCATATATGTGTTACACAAATTATATTGCCCAATCATATTGCAGTATAAATAGATACCATGCTTTAATACAATTATTTATATTGTTAGTCTAAACGTTATCGTTACACTGTATAAATAGGTAATCTAAACGTTATCATTACACAGTATAAATAGAGTAATCTAAACGTTATTGTTACACAATATAAATAGAGTATTCTAAACTAGTGATTTAAGCCGGCTAAGGCAGCCACAGCTAAGCTGGTTTAGCCGGTTAAGCCAGCCGATGTAATGTGATCGGCTGGCTAAATGTGGCCAAAAGCTAACTATTAAAAGATTCTGAAAAGGAACATAAAGTAGGGCCAAATATCCCGAAATATTTCGAATGCAAACCAATAGTTAGCCGTTAGCCAGCAGTTTAGCCGATGATTTAGTCGGCTGGCTAAGCCAGCCTACTGAAACTATATGGCTTAAATCACTATTCTAAACGTTATTGTTACACAAAGATTTTTTAAATAGTTTTAAAAGATATTAGATTTCTAACTCAAAATTTTACTAAGTTAACCCCGAGTGGGTTCTTAACAAAAAATGATTTTCTCGCAATTCTGTATAAA
The DNA here is from genome assembly GCA_003550325.1 of Gigaspora rosea. Lineage (NCBI taxonomy): Eukaryota > Fungi > Glomeromycota > Glomeromycetes > Diversisporales > Gigasporaceae > Gigaspora > Gigaspora rosea. The sequence goes on along the minus strand of QKWP01000009.1, from coordinate 288,249 downwards.
TCTTAATATTATTATTATATAGCAAAATTATATACAAATTTTTTTAGTATATAGTTATAGATATTGAACATGTTACTACTAGTAACAATCAAATTTTATTTATTTATTGAAAAAATGTGTTTGTCGCCGGAGGTGGCAGTCACCGGAGCATGATCGACCAATTAGATTGTGTAATGTTCAATCAAAACAAAAACAAAGCATCGAAACTTACTATCGTTAGAGTTAGGGTTAAAGCCATAGTTAGAGTTTGGGTATAGCTTTGTATATAGTAAAATTTTGCAAAGAATTTTTTTTTTGTATAAAAAAAAGTAGTTTCATAGACAAAATTTTAAGTTAGAAGTGATTTTTTAAAAAAATCAAAGTTTTTGCATTTTTCACGTTACACATTATTCTTTGATCTAATTGGTCAATCACACTCTAGTGACTATCACTGTCAGCGACAAATAGATTCACTCTTATTTATTTATTTATTTTTGTTTTTTTGAAAAATTGATTTTAATTTCAAACTACCACTTATGTATATATTCAATTTTATTATTGTTTTTGTTTAAAAATAAGATGGTTTAAAAAAGTACAGTAAATCATGTAATTCTCTAGGGGGTCCTCATTTATCACGTTCTATATATATATAGTATAAATAGCCAATAATATTGAAGTAAAATCAATTTTTAGTTAATCACAAATAGTTGCTACATAGTAAAGTCTAAATTCCACTAGGTTAATCAATAATTATTAGTTAAATAAACTTACTTGGAAAACCAAAATATACATACTCTAAAATTTTTATTAAAATGAGAGAAATTTTTTTTATTTAACTTTTAATTTTTACATTCATCAAATATATTTTTTTAAAAAATTTTAATTTTTCTAACAAATGTAAAAATCAAAAAGTTTATTAATAAAACATTCTCTAATACTTATAAAAATTTTGTAGTAAGTGCATTTTGACCTTCTGAATAAGTTTACTTAAGCAATTTTAATCAATTTGCTTAGTAAAATTTAGACTTTACTATGTGTAACTTTGTTGATTATAGGATAGCATATTTTCAGGCCAAAGACATTTTTGAGGTTTTTTAAATATTATAAAATTTGATTGGTCAATAGTTCTATTACTAGAGGGGTCAGAACCTATATAAACCCTAATCACGTAATTTACTGCACTTTTTTTAGATCAAAACAGAGAGGGAAGCTTATTTTTATACCAAATTTATGCTAAAAATATGCAATTTTTTTTTTTTTTTTAAACTTAGGCAGTCTCGGCAACAAGTGTTTATTAGGATTCTTAAAATATGACGTACTTATACCGCAGTAACGAGAATACAACTAGCCACACGTACACTTTTGGTGTTTAATTTAAGTGGTCTGCCCTAAGGTTCCACACTAGCTGCCATACCTGCAACCCAACTACGGGAATTGCCTAATTTAAATCCTCTGATTATCCGCTAAGCCCATCAATCCCCTAATACTTAACCTCCGACATTACCCGGCATGACACCTCTTTTGGGTGAATTCTCAGGTACAACCTGCTGCACTATGCCAAACCAACCGGTTTGACATAGAATTTTACCAGAACGATACATGTCCCACACAATTAATCATACGGTTTCTTTTAGCGATCGATGCTATGGCTTTACCCATATACTCGCAGTCCGGATTTCTGTGAACCGCTGATATCGCCTACTACAACCCTCGTAAGGTTTGTCGTCTGGCCTGGCACCCACCTCTTCCGGTAGCACCGTCGTCTACCTCCTTATTCAGAATTTGCCAAGGGGTTTCTGTTTTTCCAGTTTCCTGGATTTGTCAGTGTAACAATACACCAATTCGCTCAGAAGCTTCCATTCAAGATGGTGTAACCAGGATTACAGGTATTTTTACCCAACCGATCTTGAGCCACAGTCACCGTAACACAGGCCTATTTTTCAAAATGTTGCCAGTGGGATTCGAACTTTTGACCTGTCGCTTGGGGGGTAACAACCTGGCAACTTCTCTAAGTCGCCACACCCATAATATGCAAATTAAACTTTTATATATAAAATTTTAATATACAAATATACAATTTAAAAATCTAATCTTTTTAATAATTTTTTAAAAAAATATACAAATTTAAACCTTACTTTATTTAATTTGTCTAGATAGTGATGCATTCTTTAACCTGACCTATTTATATATATTTTGGGGGTCCTTATGTAACTATAGTAGAAATAGCAAAATATTATGATAGAAATAGTAATTTTTAAATTTAGCAAAAACCAATCAAATTATTGATTTTATTAGAATATAATAAGTTTTAAATAAAATACTATATATTGTATCGAAAAATATAAAAATACTTTAAATAACATTAAATATATTGAAAAATTTATATTTACTATTTAGCTTTAAACAATAGAATTTGAAGTTTTTATTTTAATAATATTTATTTATTAAATTAATTTGTACAGAATAATACTTGATTCTGGAGCAATATAATAGATCATATGCTAGTAATAAATAAATTTGTAGTCTTATTAAAAAGCTTTTAGATTTTTAAAGGTTTGCTTTTTCGCATGTTATAGATATTGGATACCAAGTACTTAATGAACTTTTTTTAATTAGTTTTGTTTTAATAAATTTGATTCTTTTTGTGCATGCAATTTCACTAAATTGCTTTATTTCTTTATTTGTACTCATTCTTCGCTTATATTTCAAAAAGTATAGTTATTATTGAAATTTATATACTAAGTTTTCTTTATCCAAGCTCAAAATCAACATAATTCAGAGATAAAACTAGAATATGTATAAGGTTCATAAGTTTTATTTTCAGAATATTCTTTTAAGGGTAGGTATTTTGTTGGCTTGTGTAATATATAAATTTGCAAATCTTCTGTTTCTGATTGGCCAAACCACTAGTTTGGCCAATCAGAAACAGGAAATCTGCAAATTTATACATTACACAAGCCAACAAAATACCTACTCTTAAATTAAAAAAATTAGTATATAACTTTACAAACTTTGTACAATTATAAGCTACAATTTTCTAGTACTTTTGTAAAGGTATCAAGAGAATAAAAGACTTGAGTGCTTTGTTAATCTCTCCAAGAATTGCAGTATGATCTTGGTATTAATTCAAAAGTTTAGATTATAAGATTATAATTCTTTCTTGTCTTAATTATAGCATTTGTTTTTTATCAAAAATCTCAATTAATTGGTAAATAGGATATCGGCAAACAAACCAAAAAAGTACAAATTTTTGTTAAGCCACAAGTTTTAGTGAAAGCCTATTAAAACAAACTCTAGTATAAAAGTTAATAATCAATTGTGGATCAGTTTGATTTTTGGCCCATTTTAAATAATCTTAACAGAAGGATTTTCTACTAATTTTCTTCAGAAATAACATATATTTATATTAATTCAAAAGCCATCACATATCTATATTTATTACAAACTAAATTCTATAACTTATGATGATCTAAACATTTTTTAAAAAACTGAAGTTGATTTTCAGTTCAGTATCTTTGATATTGGCAAAATTTTTCTTATCAATATTTCAATTTAATTTGACAAATGTTTTTAATATATTCATTTTTTCAAAAAAGCTCCTGAAACTAAAATAAGTCAAAAAAATCTTTTTTTTAAAAAAAATATACTGTAATTATGAATTAAAAAAAGCTTCTAAATAAAATAAATAATATGTATTAGTTGTAGTAGAACTCTGAACAATCTATATAAGATCATATTTGAAAAATTGCTAATATAGAATCTTTTTAAAAAAGATTATATTTAAAAAGTAGGTATTGGGTAAAAAGGTTATATTTGAAAATAGCTAATTAAAGTTGCACCCCAAATCTACTAGTTTGGGATTTGGTAGAAACCCAAATAGTATTTACTAGATTTTGCAAAATGTATTTAATTTGCTGTAATGTCAAACACTTTTGGCATATAATTTATATTACAGCTAAAAATTCCAAATTCTTACATGTAAAAACTAATTTGGAATTTATTCCAAATAAAAAAAGCAAATCAAGTTAAAAATAGTTATATAAACTTTATAAAAGGTTTCTTATTACAGTTATACTTGTCATGATTATAATATTTAGTATTTGGTATTCTGTTATTTTATTTTTATGAATATTTCTATAATGAAGATTATATTTGTAATTTATTATTTAATATAGTATGTAATAGAATATTTTTCGAATTTAAAGTGTTGCCTAGTTAAGGTAAGATTGCACATATTAATTATTTTGAATACAAACATGCTTCATCACCTTGTTTATAATATAATTTGATATCAATATATATCTTAACTGGGGTCGTCTAAAGCCAGGTGTGTTCACGTGATATAAAGCCAATTAAATCGTAAAATTTGATCTTTACGAATCAGCCTGACGAGACAAAAACAAAGAAAAAAAGTGAAAAACGCCAAAATTACAAAAAACGAGTGTCTCAACCTGTATAGAAGCATTAATAAAAAATGCCGGGAAGACAATTTTACTTATAAGTCAAGCCCTAACCCTAACCCCTAACTAACCCTTACTCTAATTTTAATTAAATAATCAAAAACATATAAATACACCTGGCTTTAGCCATCCCCCCTTAACTAGAAAAATTATATATAAAAAATATTGAGTAAATTTTTGAAATTTACTATTAAAAATTCAAAAAAATTAATAGTAAATAAATTTTAATTCATTTTTGATAAAACAACTACCAAAAAGTTTATCTCAAGAAGATGATTTTAATAATTATACACTCTCAAATTATTAATGATTTGTTATTTTCCAATTTTAAAACATCTATAATAATGCAAATTTTAATTAATCTTAAATCCTGTAATTAGATTTTAATGATTTAGAATTTATTAAAATCATTTTATTAAGATAAACTAAACTTTTTTGGTAATTGTTTTATCAAAATGGACGAGTGGATCAAATGTTATTTACTATTAATTTTTTGAATAATTTCTAAAAATTTGCTAATATAAATTGTAATTTTTCACTTTAATATATTGCAAATTTATTTTTTTACTAAGACAATTTATTTTGTTGTCTAAGTAAACTTTGTTTAATAATATAAAATTTTATATATAATTAAAATTTTAGGGCTAAAAAATTTTTTTTAAAAAAAAAATTTATTAAAAAAATATATAAAGTTTGCAAATTTTAAAAAAATATTCAAGCCTCTAGATTTGTATATTGTTAATAAAGCACTTTAGTTAATAATAAAATATATAACCCACTTTGAAGCACTTGAGAAGTGGGTTATATATTTTATTAATACCTGGAGTACTCAATTAACAACCCTAACATTAGTACAATCTAGTGCAGCAGGTTGTACTTGAACTTATATAAAAACTAAGTGATGAATATTAAGAAAAAATTTTGTATATTGTAAAACAAATAAACTCAATAAAAGTGTTGACAAGACTATCTAAGTTTAAAAAAAAAATGTTTAAAGTAACCTTAATTTATTATTTTCGATATACTTAATCCCAAAATCTGAAAAAAAATTAATATGTAAATTGAAAATAATATGAAGCTTAAAGTTTATAATAAATTTATATATAAACTAACACTTATATACCAACAGGTGTGACATGTTCTGACTAGAGATGGGCACCATGCGCATGAAGAAATTAAATCATAACTTTGGTAAAAATGCATGCATGCATGCATCTTTAGTTCTGACTGATATCCGGGCAATTGATCTACATCTACCAATCAAACGAATGTCTGACCATGAATCTAGGTTCGGGTTCCTGCAGCACCCGGTTAGTGATTTAAGCCACATGGTTTTAGTCGGCTGGCTTAATCAGCCGACTAAACCATCGGCTAAGCGGCTAACTATTTGTTCATTTATTTTCCTTTTCGGAATTTATCGGATTTAAGCTTTAGTTAGCCGATCACATTACTTTTGTGTAACGGATCACGATCAGGAAAATCTCAACACGTCCATTTGTTTTGCTTGAGAATTTTACTATATAAACGCTAATCTTTGACCTTAAAAATAAACAATAGTTATTATGGGTAAAACATTTTGGAAAGAAGTCATAGATGACTTTAAGAAACTTTACGAAACCAAAGAAGGTTATGACACAATAATCATCGCTGGAGAAGAACCAGATATCGAAGAAATTTATGCCCATGCTTTAATTCTTCGTACTAGATCAACCTATTTTCGTAGTGCATTATCTGTTAAGTGGGCTGAACGAGCCAATAATGGGTATTTGGTTTTAAAAAAACCAAACATAAATCCATCAATAATCAAGATAATTTTAAAGTAATTAATTAATTATTATTTAAATTTTTAAATAATTCATTCAGGATTCTAATTATATGTTGTTATATATATATTTAAATAGATACCTATATTCAGGAATAGTAGACCTTGACGGCCACGAAAACGAAGTAATCTTAGAACTTCTAGTCGCTGCTGATGAACTTTTAATTCAAAGACTTATTGATTTTGTTCAAGAATTTTTAATCAAAAATAGTAATAAAGTTTTACAACAAGAACTTGTTAGGATGCTTCATTTTATTGATCATAATGACAAATTCGACGAACTTAGAGAAGCATATTTGGATGCTATTTGTGAAAATCCTAATTTATTATTTGAATCAGATGAATTCCTTACGTTAGAAGAAGATACATTAAAATTGATTCTTAAATGTGATAACCTCACAATGAAGGAAAACGTTATCTGGAAACAACTAGTTAGATGGGGAAATGCACAACGAACGATGCTTGAAAATAACATGATGGAAGATGATACTAAGAATGTAGACATTAACGGATTAGGAAAGATATTGCAAGAATTAATTAAATTCGTTAGATTTCATCAAATAGATCGGGAGGAATTCATGAAAGAAGTATGGCCCTTTAGGAGCCTCCTTCCAGAAATTTTAATCGCGGACATATTACGTTGTTATTTGGAGACAGGAGCTATACCATCATATAATACATTTCTGGTCAGATGGGGCAACTTTAAAATCGATTCAGTTTTAATTGATAAAGAAATTGCATTACTATTTACGAAATGGATAGATAAAAAAGCCATAGATAATTCAAAAGGGTTTCAATACAACTTTAATCTTCTTTTTCGAAGTGGTTTAGATGGACTTTCATCACAAATATTTCATCGAAAATGTGATAACAAAGGGGCAACAATTGTTGTTGGGAAAATTCATAATTCAAGTCAGCTTGTTGGAGGTTACAATCCACTCGGTTGGGAAGGAGATAATATATGGATAAAAACAAACGATAGTTTCTTATTTTTATTGGATCAAAATAACCTCAAAAGTGCGACGGTATCACGCATTCATAATAATCAAAGTGATTATGCTGTTGGTTGCGACGAGAGTCATGGACCAAGTTTTGGGGATGGACCCGATTTACACGTTCCAAACAACGGTAATATTTGGAAATTTAAAGCAAAAACCTACCCTAAATTGGGAATCAGTGGTTCACTTACAATTTCAGATTATGAAGTTTTTCAGATAGTTAACGTTACAGGAATTCCCAACCAAGATTGAGTATAAAGATAAATTTTATTCATATAAGAAACTAATAAAGGAAATAAATAGATTAATTAAAAATATTAAAATCATTTATTAAAATAGAGTCCAAAAACGGGGAATACACATAGCTCTGGTATATCTATATATTAGCACTTTCAAAAAATTTTCTTAAGTGTATAGGTTTGAAATTTAGAAAAATGTCGTTATATAACTAGCAATAGGTTTATACAAATGTCATTGTAACTAGAGTTATGTATTATATTAAAACAATGATTCTAAGTTGGGTAGAATTCTACTTTTAGATCAACTAAAATAAAAGATGATTTTAATTGTTAATTTCCTAGCTATGTTGAGTGTTAGAATCGTGCATAGTGCTTTATATTTTACACAGGATTTTGGAAGGATTATTTGCTAGGGATGCTTTTACACGATAAGAAGATACGGTATTTCATTTTTTGACTTATATTACTTTAAATTAACGTGCCATCCATAAGTTTAAATGAGTGCCTCTATATTAAAACTGATAAGAGTAAATTTCTAAATTTAGATCAGGCTTTAATTTGGCAGCATTCAAGTATATATTTACGTTATGATATGTACTAATAATACTTCGATCACATAATTTTTAAAGCAAAAAATGAGAAATAAAAAACTTTGTATGGAATACTATATAATTGCATTTCCTCATATAATTCAGTAAAGGGAGCTGATATTATGTAATATAATTTTAATCCTTCACGTAAGACATTTATACGTATTAGCTAGTCTTATATATTCTTGCTATGGTACGTAAGATGTTTCTGACCCCCCTAAAGATATTACATAAGATCTGTGACTCCCCCTAACAGGTACTGCTACGATTTAAAAAATTGTTTATTCACATGCTAGATAACAAGCAACATGAAAAGAACACGTTTGAGAAGAATTTTGCAAGGTGAAATCCGTCCCTTTAATCTGATTTTATTCAAATTCACCAAATTTGAAAATTCGTTAATGTTTAGTCACCACTCACTATGATAGATTTTTCGTAGATGGTTAATTGTACACAAAATACATTGAACAGGTTTTCCCTTGTCAACACTCATAAAATAAATCTTATTTCATATAAAATTTTTTTTTAAAAAAAAAACGAAAAATTAACAGATAATTATATACATATATATTAGTTATTAAGCTTAGGTATATCCAGTCAAAATGCGGGATCTATTATTCTCATATATTCAAATTTATTATGAACTTATATATAAAAATAGATTAGAACTCTTGGTATATGCATTCATTTTAAGGATACGAAGAATGGTATCGCAACAGTTTTCATGATCGTCACCCTATTTTGATGTGCGCTTCCATAAATTTAAATTATATATGATACATTTTTTTAAAATAAATGCAATTTCGGGATCTTATTTCCGACATAGTGCCTTATGTATGTACCGCTAGGGTGGGTAAATTTAAACTTTAATAACTCGTGAATCATCGTGAATCGGTAGATATGTACTTATTTTGAAATTTCTATTTAGAGTTAATTTGTCGAGAAAAAGTAAAGATTGAGAAAATCCTACTCAGGTTTTGTTGAATTACCCGTGTTCTTCGGTAAGTTAATATATTTTAGGCAATAGTTTCTATTATTAACCGAAATTTCATTAATGAATGTAGCTATCTTCAGATCTTAGTAGGATTTTTGATGAACAAACATGGATGAATGACCGCGAATGACCGAGAACACCGACCGTTTTTAAAAACATCAGGTTATTGTCTTCATTGTTTTGATAAAGAAGATCAATTTGCTTGTATGTACTCAGTACTTATACGTAGTCATCAAAATAAAGTTTACTGTCGTTAAAGAAAACTTTATAGAGTTGCCAAGGGAAAAGGACATTCCCGTTTTTTAATAAATTATTTTATTAAAAAAAAGGCAACGCTCATATATATGTGACACCTTTTTTTCACGTATAAATTCACTTTCATAATAACAGACTTCTTTAAGAAGCAATGTCAAATTCTGATTTTACTAATAATAATAAACCTATTAGTGCTTTCATAGATGCTCTATGGGCCATATCACTAATATGTGCTATATATTTGTCAATAGCATGTAATCGTGTGGTATTGAAAATATTTTCTGCATCTATTGCACTAATGAGCTTTGATGTATTACTTAGTATTATTTGGGATAATGATTTGAATAAAGCACCAAGAGAATTTTGCATAGCTCAAGGATTGGTGGTATGTAAATAAAAAGAACTTTCTGAACTTGTTAAATATCAGATATGTTGAATTGATTTTTGTTTAATTTTTTAAATAGCTTCAACTTACGTCGTATACGGCAAGTATTGCAGCACTTTGTTTCGCTTGGCAATCATATCGATTAGTAGTTTTAAAGACTAGAAATTCCTCTACTTCCAATAAATGGGTCTATACTTTAATTATCGCCTATACTATTCTGATGACTTCAATCATTACTTCACTTTCTATCGGATCTGATGCGATTCATGTACGTGCTTTAAGCTGGTAAGTTTTTTTTATTCATTTAGTGCGCACTCTTCAATCTATATATCCATATAATATTAATCGTTGTCTACAACATGATAGTGATGTTACAACTCCATGGGTGAGATTGGTTGGATACGCAGGTATAAACTTATTGATCTCTATACCTGGAGTATATTGGAGTGGTATGTATAATAATTACGATATAATAAATAATTACGATATAATAATTACGATACAATAATCACGATACAATAATCACGATATAATAATTACGATATAATAATAATTACGATATAACAACTACGATATAATAATTAATATAACAATTGCACATATTTTTCGACATAACGTTTCTCCAAAAAACCGTAATTGCAAGACAGTAATACTGTTGATTATAGTACTTAAGTAAATACTGTAAAGACAAAAACAAAAACAAAAACAAAAAAAAAAAAAGTCACACACATATAATATATTTTTGGCAGAAATTTTTAATTTTTATACTATGATAGAAAGTGTTTTATTGAGTTTCGGGGAAACGTATGCATAATTATGATTATTATTTTAATCCATCCAAAAAAATTTTATTAATGATTAGGCCGAGCTGCATGGGTAGTATTTAGTCATTCGGAAAGAACTCTGCGAACTTTTTCGGCATTACAACAGGAAAACCAAATCGAAAATAAATGTAATTCAACAACAATCTTTGTAAATATGAACATTAATAGTTCAACACAAAATCAAAGCAATCGTCTTACTCAAGGAATGAGTCCGAAAAAAACATATAAACTGACTCGTAAAGCCGCAATTCGCATGGCTTGTTTTTCAACTGGACTCCTAGTTATAAGTTTAATTGCTTCGGTTAACACATGGATTCTTGTGTTATCTTCAAATTCTCAACCAGAAAGTGATATATCTGGAAACGATGTGGCAGGCAGTTTAGTAGGAATTGTGGTGTTTTTTATTTTTGGTACTACTGAAGATTCAAACATCTTGAAAAAATGTTTTCGAAAACGAAGAATCGAGGCGAGAGAAGATAATGATGGGATGTAGTAATTTTTATTTTGTTATACACCTTTATGTAATAATAATTTATCTTATATATAACTTATATATATATAAGCTTATGTATGTATTATTCAAACATCAAAGTATAATTTTTTTTAGACTTCCTGTAACTGTAACTGTTGTATTATAATATGTATTATAATAATCAAGNGTTATCTAAAAAAAATTGCGTTTTTAGAATTTAACGATTGTGCCCTAGCCATTCCGTAGAGATGTTGAGTAGAGATATAAACCCTTTAGATGGAAGGTATCTCTTTCGCATTCTCCATGCGCTAGAAGTAGATCGTTCATATGTTATGTATTGTGGCATAGATATTTGTCAAGAAGAATTGGCTGTTTTTCTTAGCATTGACCTCAAGAGTTTGAGATCCTGCTTCGAACAACGTCAAGCATTATTATTGTCATGGGTTTGACATCACCATTTTTTTTTTTTAAATGCTCAAGAAAGTACATAAGTAGTTTCTCCAAAATCAACATATTTTGAAAGCCTTGAAGCAGGGAAATGCAAAAAGATTAGAGTAGGAAACATACTTACCTTTAGTTCTCGTCCTTTAGTTGAAAGAAAATAACAAAAAAAAAAAATAAATAAAAAAATAAATAATGGATAAGATCATTAAAATAAAAAGCACTTATTAAGCGACACCTGCTGCTATGTTCACAGTAGAGTATAGAAGTTCCAGATTACTCACTTTTTTATAAGATTATTACTGAGATAAAAAATCAGCTTAGAAGATATCGTTTAAAATTTTCATGTTTACATGGCCAGGCTTTATATCGCTAATTCTGTAATTAATCTACGTTGCCCGTCGTAAGTAATTGCCCGAATGTCGCGAATGATGACTATCATCCGTAAAAAAAAGAAATTCCAAAGGAACAACTTTATGTGAACTTCTATAAATAGCATTAAATAATCATATACAGTAATAATAATCGTACCAGTATTATTAGATTTACGGCATTACGGAATTACGACTTTATCGCTACTTTTTTTTAATTTGTAGAATTATAACGATAACATTTCTTTCCATAATAAGATAATCTTTTTAAAAAAATATAAAAAGTACGTACGTACGGTGCAAACCTCAATTATTTTGTGTAGTATAAGGGTTAACACAATTGAGGCAAGCTATTACAATTGAGGCAAGCTATTCTCAGTAACCGGCTACTTCGGTATACATAGAAGTACATATTATTTTTGGCGTATTATAGTTAGAATTCTAGATCCTTCACTTTACTAGTGCATTATCTGGTTTTTAAATTCCTGTACCGTACATGCATGCGCAAAGTACATACGACCTTGATAAAACTTTATAAACCTACCTTAATATGCTCTAGAATTTTTAGAATGGTTTTTTTTTACTAAATATATAATTCATACAACCAATCACTTTAACTGTATTTTACTCCATGATATCTCTAAATTTCGTCATTTTTCAAATATTTGATTTGACCAATGGCGTATTACGCGCATCCATTTATGCATGTATGCCTTTTCGGATAATTATTTGCTTCTATCACTATTGCTATTTTTATTGTAGTATTGTAGCAAGAAAACAATCGGGCTTGCCAATAGAAGTCGATATAATTAGTAATCGTACAGTACATAAGTACTTCAACACTTGAGGATGATTACGTAACGTATAATGTACCCAATTAATTAATTTCATTGTTACCTAGAAAGAGCGATATGCCAGTTTATATTTTAATCTGTATTGTACACTGTGTAACAAACTAAGTTTCTTTGAGTTTATTATCATTGCTTTTAAGAGACACATGGAAAAATTGCATCATTACTGGTATGAATTATGAAATCGACAATAATTCATGCGCATATTAAGCAGTAATAAAGCTTTTAAGGGACACGTGAAAAAATTGCATCATGAATGTATGAATTATGAAATTCGACAATAATTCATACTTTTGATCTATAAAAAAATGAATGTCTACTACATTTTCACATGCCTTTACAAGATCATTGATATTAGTTTCCGATCGTCATAACCGTCAATTTTCGATGCCCAAGCCGCGGCAATAAGAAATTCCCATTTCAGAAATCGTCGATCCGTTATATTTTAATCAAAAATATAATAATTTAGCGATTAAGAAGGAATTAGAGAATCGCGGATTAGTCTCATCATTCGCGATAGACAAACTGTAAGCAGCAAATATGACATCCATGCCTAAAAGAAATCAAGAATCTAGCCAAAGGGATTTCAATATACCCAAAACAATTTTTTAATGGTAACTTTATTTTATTAATAATATTTTATGATTATACTTTGAATTGGTTTGTTTGGCCAACAGCTTGGCTATAAGCCGATTTAAAGGGGTGTTCACCTTTTTTTTAAGCATTTTGACTCGTTCCTACTGATTCAGTATTATCAGCCGATATATTGTCAACTAAAAAATCTATTTTATTAGTAAATATATTTCCATTCAATATATGAAATAATTCATGTAGACGTTTTAAGCGGCTTTATTTCCTTTAGCATTCACTTTTACCAAGATATCAGAAAACCCAAGTTTATAGACATTATTCTCTAAGATTTTAAGTTTGGCTGACGTGGAATTAATTTACAAAATTAATTAATTCATATTAGTGAAAGATTGAGGTAACGCAATAGAAGAATGACAATTAAAAGATGAGATGGAAGATTAGAAGTGAAACAGATTAGATAAAATTTACGAACGGTATTGTTTTTTCATCAACTAAGTTTTTTAAAAGTTTATTTATTAGATACTAATATTAATTTAAATGTATTTATGACATTTAGGATTTTATGTGTAAAAATTACGGAATATGTCATAATGCCGTAATTTAGTAATTACGACAGGTTAATCGGAACGCTTTCCAAAACCTCACAAACGTCAACACTATTTTTAGGCATCGTTTGCGGGTTAGTAAACGTCTCAGAAAAGGAAGCAGATCGTTTCCTTGTTTCATCATGTTTAAGGAAAGCGCCAACTGCACCCAAGTATCCTTCATGACGAAGAAAGAGAGCCTTAATAGTTCCTTTTGACCAGTAATTTATCGCATACGATAAAGTGTCCATCGTAATTGAATGTCCTAAAAGAGCTATATATATCATCAACGTATTAACACACTCAGATCATTAATAAAAAAAAAAAAATTTTTTTACCTCTTATGAAACAACCACCAAAATATATTTGTTTCAATCCATGAACTTGAGCATTCAGATAAGCGATTTGACCAATATTATTACTAAATTTAATTTAATGAATAAAAAAAAAGTCAGACTTTTAATTATTAACCAAAAAACATGTTAGTAAGTGTTAAAAAAATTTACCTAATCATGTATAATAACGATTTTGAAAGATCTTCACCACGAAAATTACCGACACTTTGCCTCACATTCTTTTTAAAAACTTTTCCCATAGAAGAAGCAATCGTTGATGATTTTAATCCAATCTTATTATAATCTGTTCCATAGATATCTCCAACCAACATATCCTATAAAAACATAAAACAACAAATTGTCCATTAATATGTTTCCAAATATCAAGGTTTACAAATTTTCGAATAGCATACCACATTCGTATTATCACCATGTTTACTCATTTCTAACATTTCTTTTTTTTTTTTTTTGCACAATAAAGTTAAAAAATAACACTCATAATATTAATAAATATAATGATCCATATAAAATACTCACCATCAAACGATTGAGCACCTGTTAATAATGATAGAAGACCCCATAAAGTACCACCTCCCAACTAAAATAAAGCATAGAATTAGGAAATATTGAATAGATAACAAACATCAGAGTCAAGAACATTTTTCATAATGAAATACGTTACCGAAGTACCAGATATACGTTCAAATTTATCCGGACCAGTCACTTTCAATATACTGTACATCATTAATTCAATTAATTAAAATTTTATAAAATTAAATAACGTATCATGGCAATGTGTCTTTACCTAACACCAGAACCAATATTAACCAACTATAAGACAAATAATAACTAATTAGAAATTCCGTGAGAAAAAAAAAAATTAAAAAATAAAGAAGCATTGTACCATGTAAGGAAACTTGTTAGGTGGTGCAGATGGAAAGTACTCAAAGCACATGGGATCACTTTCACTATACGTAAACACCTCATAAGGAATCTCGGCTATTAAGAAATTCAAACCTAATACAACATCTCAAACGTTAACATAAATTACCGTGAATTTGTATCTAAAATTTAAATTAGCCCTACCTATTATAAGACATTCCATTTCGTCTTCCTTTTCCACCTTAACTCCTTTTATTCTTTTGGTAAAATTGTCGTAATACTTGTGTGATCCACCCCCCGTTGCTTTTATGACGATTTTATCTTTCAACTCTGGGTCTCTTCTCGCGGCCACAAGGTTTTCAATAAATTCAATACATTCATCTATTTTTTCTGTTTCAAATTTAGTAAAATTTAGCCTACCCCCTGTCGAACATGTTGGTCTTCTTGAAAAATAGACTACTTTAGCCAAGGAACCACCGATCTGATAAACATTTGATAAGTGACAATAACAATTTTTCAAAAGAAAAAAGTTCCTTAAAAAAAGTATTCACATACATCAACAGCAATATGAGAAACATAGTCTGACTGATTCGGTAATACTATATCTCGAGTTTCTGGGTGAGGTAACTCCTCACAAATTTTTGCTCCGGTAACGTTCATTTCCTTCATTATTCTTTTTACTTTTTTATTTTTATTTGGATAACAAAAAAAAAGAATATATGAAAAAACAATATATATTTTAAACAACTATTAATGTGACCGATACAGAATAAATGTATTTATAATCTTACTAACGTCATCGTGCGTACAAATGTACATCATCGGATTAAAATTAAATTAATAATCAATTGCCAACTAGTCATGTGACATTTGACGGTAAAAATTGCACCATTTGGGTTAAAATTTCGTGATCCTAAATCGGGATCATTATGTGCATGTGTACAGGATATTTATCCACTTTGCCGAATTGTCCGAATTGTCTATAAAAAAGCGGGTTTTTGTTTTTCAAACACCAAAAGTTTATTTTTTTTTGATATCATTTTTATAAAATACATTTGAATATAATTCTAAACAAAATGTCGATACAGGAATTTGGGGAGGGAATATCTAAAATTATAGGATGGGTATGTATTATCGACTTATAAAAACCGTCAATTTACGTTAAATTAATAATTCTAAAATACCACGTGAACAAATATCATTTATAAATACTCGCAGACATATTTTCTTGCATGGTCCATTAGTTTTTATCCTCAAGTTATATTAAATTGGCGACGAAAAAGGTATGTACTGTGAGATATCTATGTAGAGTGAGTGACACACCTAGGGTACGCTATTATTTATAACTCCGATGACCTTGCTCGTATTTTATGTTTGTTGACTGTCTATAAGTGTCATGCCTTATAGCAATTTTGTTTTTAGGCATGCCTTTTACTGCTGTGCCACTCACCCTTCTAAAGTAATAATTAACTCGTTTTATTCATATAATTTTCATTTAGTGTTGAAGGTCTTTCATTAGATTTTCTATGGTACAATATATACGGTTTCACATGTTATTCGGTATTATTCATAAGTCATTTTTAATTGTCTATTATTTAATTAATGTTAGGTACTAATTTATTTATTTTTTTTTTAATAAAGGCATTCAATATCGCGTTTCTTTCATCCGAAGAAATCCGAAAAGAATATCGCGATAGGAACGATGGAAAAGATAATCTCGTACAACCAAACGATGTATTTTTTTCCGTTCATGCATTTATCCTAAGCTTTATCACCTTGTATCAAACTTTCTACTACAAGGTGCGTATGATGCAGTTACTACCTGTTACCTAATAATATATATATGCTATGATAATTAATTCTATGCAATATATATTTCAAAAAAAGCGGGGTGCAGATCAGCATGTGTCACCAATTACTCGTATTTTAATCGGCACTTCTATTATCGGAATAATATTCTTGCTGATCGGAGTCACAATCGGAAACTACCAATGGATTGACTTATTCTATTATCTGAGCTACATTAAATTATCCATTAGCCTTATTAAATATCTTCCACAGGTATATTTTTATTATACTGATAAAAAAAAAACTAAATGTTCAAATATTAATCATAATTTATTTTTCTTCAATAGGCTTACCTAAATTTCCGTCGAAAATCCACAGTCGGATGGAGTATTCACAATATACTATTAGATTTTACTGGTGGTGTTCTATCAATACTTCAACTGATTCTTGACGCTTATCTGACCAATAATTGGAGTGGTATTTCCGGTGATCCAGTTAAATTGTAAGTTTGCCTTAATTATATTTTAATTATTTTCATTTTTATTAACCTTTTTTTAACTTTTTAAACAAATTAGTGGTCTTGGTTTCCTTAGTATTGGATTTGATTTACTTTTCATGAGTCAACATTTTATTTTATATCGTAATAGATATGATGAAGCAATGATAAAAAAAAATAGTGACATGATAAGTGCTAGCCATGAAAGGGAAAGATTACTAGGAGATAGTGACTATGTATGAATATAGATTAAGTAATAATGTAATTATGTAATTGACTGTAGTACATAACGGACTTAAATTTATAATATTTTTAATGTATAATAAAGTTTACAAATATACAACTATATAAATTTTCTTACTCATGAAAATGTTGGACAAGATATATTAAATTACAAGATCCGGTATAGCATAAAAATGATAAAAAAAATCAGTTTTTCAAAAATTGTCGGTAATCTGTAATGTTATTTAACGAAACCACTTTTAATGTCTTAATAAAAAAATTGTCGTTGCAAAATTTTGTAGTAGTTGTATCTTATTTCCTTAATGTATTTGATTTTCTTCGGTTGGATTGTAATACATCATTGATAAACAATACTAGTCATTGCTAAGTGAAGATATCAATTCCTACATATGCATGCATATGGTTCCATCAAGCAACGCACGAAGGAATATTCCTCGCGTTCCATTTACGTCTCTATCTATAACTAAACTACAATTTTTACATTTATAAATCTTTCTACCACCGATGTTTTGTATATTTTGAGGTATACGCTTCATCTTGTATGATAATTTCGACACCAGTTTCTTCGGCTTTGGATTTCAGCCTCTGCCTAAACATGTAGTGTGACCATGTTAACATACTTCTCACAACCTTGGAGTTGATCTTTCTTTTTTCCCTTTTCACCATGTTTTTCACGCCAAATTCGGAATTATAACCACATCATAATTTTTTACTGGTTTTTTTGTGAAGTTCATTTCTAAAATTCTTAATTTTTCGAATCAATTCTTATAGCCTTCTTTTTCTCTCTTTTAGATCTTGAATTGTTTAATTTATCCTTTTTAGAACTTAGTTTGGTCGGCTATTCTACACCTTCATATCTGTTCAATTTTTCTTGTAAGGCGACTTTTGTGTTATTCGATTGAACATATAATTCCTCCGTTTTTGTTAGCTCATCTTGCAGTTTTACGATATTTTGAAAAAGTGACAGTCCATTCAAATAATGTTTGAAACCCCTAGGGCAGTTTTCACAATTAAGACACCTGGTGGCAGTGGCATGATAATCTTATCTTATTAACCTTTGAAAATCGTTTTTTGCTTATTTCGCAAGTACCTTCTGATGGTGAGTATGTGATGAATGGGGTTCTCACTCCTGGATCGATGGCCATGAACCTTTCTTCGACTCTTTTTGTCATTCATGAACACAGGAAAGGATCCACTCGTTGGTTTTTCTAAAATATGTGAGCTTGCAATTATTATTGATTTTTTCTATTGGCAACCCATTGTTTTTTCTCTTGGTTTCGAAATGCAAAGCTCTTAGATCCCTTAAACATATTTTGTGATCATATGGTTTCGTCCTTGGCATCTTCATGGAATCATTGAAAAGGTATGTGGGTTGTGTCATATTAAAAGGGACCATTTTTACATATTGATAATTGAGTTTAATCATTTGTTTTGATTTTCGGACTGATCCGGGATTAATCAAATTTTACGATTTTGACAGGTTAAAGGTAACAGGTGACTATCGGGTAATCTTGTGACATGCTTGGCCTTAGACAGTCTCGTGTAATTTTTCTTCTACATTATCTCTATTTTTCATTATGCAAATCGACTTTCATTTATAATTGAAAAATGTTAATCATGCCAAAATTTACATGAATCTAACAAAAACTCATTTTTTGAAAAATTGTAAAAATGTGACCTTTTAATATGAGACACCCCATGTTACATAGAATCGATTCCAACTTTTTTTTGAGAAATTTTCACATGTGAAGGTATGTTTAGGTCTTTCCTGGTCTTGAACTTCAACTTGGTTCTGTTTTCTTTTGAATTAAAATTTTTATAGCTTCATCCATGGTTTCATCAATTATGTTATTTGGTAAATCATCATAGGCCTTTTTGCTTCATAATTTCAAGTATACAATCATTCTTGGGAATTGTTTCTTTAAATTGTATTGCAGAAAAATTTGTCTACAAACTTTTTATAAATTTAAATTTTTTGAATAAAATCTTAAATATTAATTTTAGCTATATATTTTTTAAGTAAAATATTTAATTTTAGATCTATTTATCAATTTTGTTAGGATAATTTTTTAATTGAATATATTAAAAAACTTTAGTATAATAATAGTTTAAAGTACCATAAATTCTCGAAATAATGGGCATGGGTATTATTTTGAATTTTGGTCTGAATTAAGCTTAATTCAGGCCAAAATTTGAAATAATGCCCATGCCTGTTATTTCAAGAATTTATGATATATATATTGGAACTTTTACTATAAAATTTTTCTTTAGATTTTTTTTAAATTTTATAGGTTTTCATTTATAACAAAAATATTTACTTTTAATATAAGTTTTAATTTTTACAAGTAAATTCCTAAAATTGCAATAATAAAAGTTGTAATTTTTTATATAAGGCCACGCAAATTAAATTAGTTGGTTCTCATAACATGGGACAAGCAAATAGGACCCGGCCAGCCGGCAAAAAATGTTATTTAAAAATTTTTTTAATATAAAAATTTGAATTTTTCTAAATAAACATGGGGTGTTTGTACACGGGTAATAACAATTAATTTGCAAATCTGTGTAACATGCCAATCGAACCAATTTTTACAATGAAAAAATAAACCCTTGTTTATGGTTAGGGTAAGGGTGGGTTTGGAATTGGGGCGAGGGTTAGTTAATACTAAAATTTTTTAAGAAATTTTTTTTGTTAGAAGCCAAAAGGTGGTTTCATAATCAAAATTTTGTGGTATCAGCTACTTTTTACATTACCCGTGTACATACACCCCATGTACAAATAGAAATTTTCTATAAAAATTTTTATAAATTTTTTTTTCAAAAAAAATTTTATTATAACAAAAATTTTTAACTTTTTAAAAAAAGTGACCCGGCCGGGTTATGAGAACCAATTTTATTAGTTTGCGTGGCCTAAACTACAATATTGTATTAGAAAATATATTGTTAAAAACAATATTTAGAAAGTTTACTAAGATGTTGTAAATTATTTTTTTAGTAAAAAAATTTTTTAAAATTTAATATTTTTAGCTTATAAGCAACATAAACTTTTGTCTTATAATATAAATACAAATAATATAGTGTATAATACTTAAAGACTATACAAACTTTAAAGGCCAATAGCTTTTAATCTAAACGGAGTATTAAAAAAAAAGCTACTATTTTGTAGCTAAATCAATTTACTACAACTTAATAGCAAAAAATTATTATATTTATCACTACTATATTGTACATATAATTTTATTGCTATGCAATCTACTATTATTATTACTCTTAAAAGTAACTTTTGTAATTTGCAAAATAATTTTTGATCAAATATGTAGATTGTTGCATACCTTTATAATTGCATAATTGTAGTCCAACTATGCAATTGTACAAAATAATTTTTAGCAAGTATAACTATATGACTAACAAAAATTATAAAAAATAATATGTTCATATTAAATTTTTAACTTTGAAATCACTTAATCACATAATAGGTCAGCAATTGATAATTGCTGGATTGTATAGATAAGCAACGATCTACACATTTTATTATTTGCAATTGCAATAATTGATCAATCAAGCATTTATAATACAGTAATAATGCACTTAGCAGTCACAGAACATTGATTTTACTAGTAATTTATTATCATGTAACATAAATCATCATGGCATTTTTTTGACATACATCAAATAATTAATAGCAAAATAGTATTTTTGACTTAGACAAACTTTATTCTTTAAGTTTTGAACTTTCATTCTGTAGCAAAAAAAACATTTATTACTTTGGTTTATAAAAAATAAAATAAGACCTAAAATTTACAATTTTTTAATCTAAATAGTAAGATCTACTTTGAAATACTGCAGATTAAAACCAATTTTGCTCTGGTAATGGCAATAAAGAAGAGCTTTACAAAACTCATTATTGAAGTAAAGGCACTTTACTTGTAGACTATAGACATTTACAAAGAGAGTACTTTTTAATCATATAGATTAAGATATTAATTCAAAAGTATTTCTGTTTTTTATTGACTTAACTAACATAACTAGCTTCATTACTAAGATTAAATAAAAATCCACAATATAATTATAATTAGAAAGTAGATAATAATTTAATATATATTATATAGTGATAAATATATAGATAAAATATAAATTATGTATATTAGAAATAAAATTTTTACTACATTTTAATACTAATAAAAACTTTGTTTTTTATAATCTCAAAATTTAGATTTTATAGAAACGGGTATATGAAATTTATATAAAAATTTAAATAGCAAATTGTAGTTGAAGGGTATAATATACAGTGGATATTTAATATTAAAATTTTATAAGATTTGGAATAGCAATCAATTTTCAATTACAAACTGCTAAAAAATAAAATGCATATGATACAACCTGTTAGCAAAGACAAAGAAGCTTATTTGCTTTGTTATTGACCTATATTCAAGATTTGAAATTTGCAGTTTCAAGATAATAATGAACTTTTCTTTTATTAAATTAAATAGATCTTTTGTGAGTAAAGATCTTTAACAGCCTGGTTAAATAGTGTATACACATACATATCATGAGGAAATCTAAAAATCCCATTATAGATAAATCGAATTTATTATTAATTACATTTACTTGTTACCTTTAATCTTCTTCCATTAATAGTTTATTTATTCGGATTTTCTTTTTATAGGCCACCAGAGTGAAGTACTAAAAATAGTTGAGAGCAGTACCACTCATACAATATAATAAACAATTATTTCACAGACAATTTAATTCAATTATACAGATAATTACAAGTTCATTTCATAGCTTATTTCATAGTTTATTTGATACTGATAGTCTATTTTACAAAATAATTCAGCTATTGTTATTAGAATCAGATTATAATTAGAAATAACAGATATAAAACATGTTCCCTTAAAATAGGTGCTTTCTATAATTAAAATTTTTAAAAAAATATATGAATTTATTATAAATTTTAAGCTGAAGATCCTATTCAGCTTAACTAATTAACTTCAAATTAAATTCTTTGGGAATATAAAGCAAGAGGAAATTTTGCCAATTTTGCACTTTTTCAAAATGTAACTTCGCCAAATGCAAAAAATTACTAATTTTAAATTAGCAATTATGTGTAAAATCATACTTTGAACAACTTTACTTAGGCAACCAAAGTAGGTTACCTTGTAAGAAAAATGTGTTGTCTATATACTAAAGTTAAAAATTTTTGTTTTTAAATATAAAACCTCTTTTTTTATCAAAATAACCTGCTTTGGTCTCTAAATAAACTTGTTCAGGGGTATTTCTACCCAGTTGCACTTTCTTGAACATTTTCTGAATGAAAAATAAGGTTAAAGTTAGACAAAAATTTTTTTTTAAAAAAAAATTTTTTGTCTAACTTTTAACCCTATTTTTTACTCAGAAAAGGTTTGCGAAAACGCAGTTTGACTTTAAACCAAGTAGAAATACCTCCTGAACAAGTTTACTTAGAGGCCCAAAGCAGCTTATCTTGATAAAAAAAGAGGTTTTATATTATAAACCATTGGTTTCCTCTAGCCTTCTTAAACTAAAAATTTAATTAGTAGTCCGCAGTTAAAGGGAACAAATTTCATAGTAAAAATCGGCGGCATGTGACTATTACCTTATATAGTAAGTGGAACGTCATGTGCTTCAATTCATAAGAAAAAACTCTATAGTAAACAATTGAAAAATACTCGTATCTTATGATCTATCAAACCGATTTTTGATGATTTTACTACCATTAGAATCACAAGAATTTGCTCTACAACTTTCAATTAAGCAATAAGAAAGAGTTACTTAATAAAAAAAATACTTTTATATGTAAGCAAGCCCCATTCGCACACTATAGAAATTTACTATTAAATTCTGCGTGATTTATTATAAAATGTCGATCATTTTATACCCTTTATCTGCAATCTTCCACTTAACCTTTTAGTTTAAAATAGAAAAGTATGAGATGAAATGTCACATCTTCTTTCTGTAGCAGTTTAATGGTTAGCCCTGACTGCAAGTGATAGGCTTGTCCTATTGCATAGATTATTAGATGATTAGTTAGAAATTTTAAATATAGTATTTCTTTATATATCATCCTGATATAATTGTAACTTACTATCCTATTTTTGTACTTGACATTAATAAATAAAAAAAAAAATAAAATAAAAAAAATAATAAATAAATATTATAAACCAAAAATTTTTAACTTTAGTATATAGACAACCCATTTTTCTTACAAGGTAACCTACTTTGGTTGCCTAACTAAAATTGTTCAGAGCATGATTTGCTAATTTAAAATTAGTAAATTTTGTTTTTTGGTGAAGTTACATTTTGAAAAGGTACAAAATTTAATTGATTTTTGTACTACTTTTTTCTTCTCCCTGTACTCAATATTCTCAAAGAATTTAATTTGAAGTTAATTAGTTAAGCTGAATAGGATCTTTAGCTCAAAGTTTATAGAAAATTCATATGTTTTTTAAAAATTTTAATTATAAAAAGCAATGAATGGGACATGTCCTATGCTTGTTAAGGTTAGTGCAATTTATAAAAAAAAAACAAATGTGTTGGCGAAATAGTTGGCGAAATACTAAAAAATAAATAAATTAATCTGGCTAGATCTTTTTTTTGTAGGCTCTAGAACGAACAATAATTATAGCTGAGAATAGTACTATTCATTTTATAGATTATAGACAGTTTATTTCATAGACAAGTTTATTTAATAGAAAGTTTATTTTACCAACAGTTTATTTTATAGACAGCTTATTTTATTAGTAACTTTAATCCATAATCAGAATAGGTTAAGAATCAGAGTTAGAATTAGCACAATTTATAAAAAAAAAACTTAGTGGCAAAATGAGTTGTTGATAAAATATCTCGAAAAGCTTATCAGGTTCAAATTTTTCTTTTTAGAAGTAGTTTGTGAATTATTCATCTGCTTTTTTTGGCACAAAACAAAGTATTTTTAAAGTATAATCCAAATCCTTTTACCAAATAAGTCATGCTACTAAAGCTATTTTTGAGAAAAATAGCCAGAGGAACTTTTTCAAAATTGTAGTAAATAATATAAAAAAAGAGTGAGTAAAAAAAAAAATAAAAAAATACAAAAAAACTAAGAGAAAAAAAAACTTATCTGAATTGAATTTTTTATTATATAGTTTCCTGAATTCAAAAGGATAAACTAGAATGAGATAAAGGTTAGTACATAAGAAAAAAAAGTAGAGTAACAAAAATAAATTGATGCTTATTTTTTATAAATCTCTGGGACCGAAAGGTGAATCAGGTAAAAAAACTTATCTATAATATGTTACTCAAAACAATACACGCAGGTAATATGATTTTGCACTTATATAGTATTAATAATTGAAATCTTAAGTATCATTTACTAATTGTTTTTTATAGATATTTATATAGATGCTAGTGAAATTAAATCAGAGTGGTGAAATGATTTCATCATTTCACCAATCACCAATCGGTAATGGTGAAACTGGTATAACTAGTGAATTGGTGTAATTGGTGTAATTGGTAAATTGGTGAATTGATGAATTGGAATTGGTAGAATAGTGAAACAGTGGAATGGTGAAATGGTGAATTTCCAGAGTCTGGAATTATTTCAGCCTGGAATTCGGTTAGGTTTTTGTTCAAGTTTTTACATTTTATGTTCATTACAGGCACACTTTGAGGTCAGAACTAATAACTGTTTATAGGACTGAGCAAATTCACTAATTCACCATTTCACCAATTCACTGTTTCACCAATTTACTATTTCACCATTTCACCAATTCACTATTTCACCAATTCAATTCAATGTTTCACCTATTCACCAAAATAAAATTTGGGTGTAATTCTGGTGAAACTATTTCACTATTTCACCTGGCGAAATACTTTAATTTCACCAGCATCTATAGATATTTACATAGTTTTTTAACAATGATACTCTAAAAAATAGCTTCTGGCTATCAATTGGTAAATTGAAAAATAATGGATTTATTTTTCACTATAGGAGAATAAATTCTTATTCTTTCATTTTACTAATTGATAGGCAATTAAATTTAAAGCCTACTATGCTGCCTCCAGATGATCTATGCGAATGGTACACAATATGTTTTATATATTGGTATAATGTTTCGCCATTCCAAATTAGTTTGGTAGCAACAAATATACATGGGTGTCTAAATTATTTTGTCTTTGATGTAAACTTAAATGGCTAAATTATTTTTATGCAGACTAAATTGTAAGGGGGCTTCCAGAAATCAGCTGATTTTTTTTTAAAATGAGCCCACCTTACCTCTACCCCAATCAGCCAATCAGATTTTACAATTATTACATCAGCAAAAAAAAATATACGTAAACCTCCGTAAGTTTTTATGCAGGAGTAAACTTGCGAAAAACTTACGATTAGTTCAGAGTATTACGTAGGGGTAATAATTACGAAATTTTACGCTATAGTAATTTTAGAGTATTACGAAAGTGTAATAATTACGAACTTTTACGGCATAGTAAATTTGAAATATAGCAAAAATATTATGAACAACAAATATTGAAAACTTGCGAAAACTGGCGAAAACTGGCATAAATCAATGATATATTACGACATTATGATCAATTAATAATCTATTAATAATAAAATTCACATAATCATGCTTTTTGCAAATTTTTTAAATGTTTTACAGATTTTTGCATATTTTTGCATTTTTTTGCATATTTTCACAAGGTTTCGCAATTTAATATAAAATTTTATATTTTTTATTTATTATTATTATTATACATTATATTTTAATTTAATATATATTTTTAATCAAAATTATATATTTTATTATATATTATTATACATTTTTTCGAAAAATTGAAAAAATGACAAAAAAAATAAAAACAAGAAAAAACCAAAATCGAAAAAATAATAAAAAAAGCAAAAACAAAAAAAATAGTAATATTTTGAACCCTTTCGCACTTTGTCACATAATGCTAGCTCTAAACACTTATTTTTCTCATCCTGCAGTTTGCTATTATTTCTTTTCTTCTTTGTTTTAACTATAATATT
>QKWP01000009.1:250226-260315 GCA_003550325.1 Gigaspora rosea | reverse complement strand
TTTTTTTTTTTTTTTTTTTAAAAAAAAAAATTTTTGAAATAATTCAAAATATTTCAAAAATATTAGCTAAACATTGATTTATTTCGAAATATAGAGTAAAATAGTTTTTTTATTTTTTTTATGCACTGTAAGAAAATTGTAAATTTATAAAAAATTTTATGTAAGTTTACAATTTTCTTACATACCATAAAAAAATTGTAAATTTACGTAAAAATTTTATATAAATTTACAATTTTCTTATACACCATAAGAAAATCATAACCTTACGAAAAATTTTTATATAAATTTACAATTTTCTTACACATCGTAAGACTTACGTAATTTTACACTAAATATTACGTAAGTTTACGATTTTCTTACATACTGTAAAAACTTGCGCAAGTTTACGCATATATATTTTTGCTGATTTAAAAAGTTAGATATAATATTTAATAGTAAATAACTTTTGATTTACCAGGTCAATTTCAATAATTTAACTACCAAAATGATCCTCTCAATGAGAGGATTCTAGCAAGCCAAAATCATTAAAATCTGATCACTGGATCCTAAGATCAGAATAGATTTGTGCTAATATAAAAGTTTTATTATTTATTAAAAAATTATAAACCATTTATAGTAATACAAATTTATTCTGATCTCTGGATCCTGTGATTGGATTTTTATGATTTTGGGCTTACTAGAATTTTTTCATTGAGCTGATCATTTTGGTAGTTAATTTATCGAAATTGAACTAGTAGATCAAAAGTTATTACAATTAAAAATTAATTTTCAATTGTTAATAACTTTTGATCTGCTGGGCCAATTTCGATGATTTAATTACAAAATGATCAACTCAATGAGAGGATTATAGCAAGCCCAAAATCATTAAAATCTAATCACTGGATTCTAAGATCGGAATAGATTTGTGTTACAGTACTATAAAAGTTTTATAATTTATTAAAGAATTATAAATCATTTATAGTAACACAAATTTATTCTGATCTCTGGATCCTATGATTGGATTTTTATGATTTTAGGCTTGCTAGAATTCTCTTATTGAGCAGATCATTTTGGCAGTTAAATCATCGAAATTGGCCAGTAGATCAAAAGTTATTAACAATTAAAAATTAATTTTCAATTGTTAATAACTTTTGATCTACTAGGCCAATTTCGATGATTTAACTACCAAAATGATCAGATTACTGGCTTCTAAGATTGAAATAGATTTGTGTTACTATAGAAGTTTTATAATTTATTAAAAAATTATAAACCATTTATAGTAACACAAATTTATTTCGATCTCTGGATCCTGTAATTAGATTTTTATGATTTTAGGCTTGCTAGATTCCTCTCATTGAGCTAATCATTTTGGTAGTTGAATTAGAGATTGGAACTGGTTTTAATAATTTGGGGTTATCACGTGAATTTTGTGATATTTAAGAATTTAATCCAATTAAATTTTAATAAATTCTAAAATATCACAAAATTCACGTGATAAACCCGAATTATTAAAACCGGTTCTAACCTCTAAGTTGAATCATTGAAATTGGCCACTAATTGGCCCAGTAGATCAAATATTATTAACAATTGAAATTTAATTTTTAATTGTTAATAACTTTTGATTTACTGGACCAATTTTGATGATTTAACTACCAAAATGATCAGCTCAATGAGAGNGATTTTAGGCTTGCTAGATTCCTCTCATTGAGCTAATCATTTTGGTAGTTGAATTAGAGATTGGAACTGGTTTTAATAATTTGGGGTTATCACGTGAATTTTGTGATATTTAAGAATTTAATCCAATTAAATTTTAATAAATTCTAAAATATCACAAAATTCACGTGATAAACCCGAATTATTAAAACCGGTTCTAACCTCTAAGTTGAATCATTGAAATTGGCCACTAATTGGCCCAGTAGATCAAATATTATTAACAATTGAAATTTAATTTTTAATTGTTAATAACTTTTGATTTACTGGACCAATTTTGATGATTTAACTACCAAAATGATGATCAGCTTAATAAGAGGATTCTAGCAAGCTCAAATTTGTAAAAATCCAATCACAGGATCCAGAGATCAGAATAAATTTGTGTTACTATAAATGGTTTATAATTTTTCAATATATTATAAAACTTTTATAGTAATATATATCTATTCTGTTCTTAGGATCCAGTAATTAGATTTTAATGATTTTGGCTTGCTAGAATCCTCTCATTGAGAGGATCATTTTGGTAGTTAAAATCATTAAATTTGATCCAGTAAATTAAAAGTTATTAATTATTAAATATTGTTAATAATCTATAATTTTGGTCAAAAATAATTTTGTAACTTTGGTCAGAATTATAAAATTTTGGCCGGAATTATATCTGATATTTTAGCTGACCCACTCACCCCTATCTACTCCAGTATTACCATCAAAAATTCACCCCCATGTGATTATTGGCCAATAAAAGATCATAATTTGGTGTAATATAACACGATCAGAAAAATTCAAAACAAATATCGCAAAACACCTCTTTTATCAAAAAAAGCTTATTTCTCAAA
This sequence comes from Gigaspora rosea, assembly GCA_003550325.1. Classification (NCBI taxonomy): domain Eukaryota; kingdom Fungi; phylum Glomeromycota; class Glomeromycetes; order Diversisporales; family Gigasporaceae; genus Gigaspora; species Gigaspora rosea. Next base: position 257,790 of record QKWP01000009.1, on the reverse strand, counting down.
AGTTGCATAAGAAACCACTTTATTTAACTAAAAAAAAGTTTTCCTTGAGTGATTTTACTATATAACAACCCAAACCCAAACCCTAACTGAGCACTCACCCTAACCCTAACCTAACATAAATGAACTTGAAAGAATTTTGGTACTAATCACGTGAGGGTGAATTTTGATAGCAATATCTCACTCTCTGAAATCAGCTGATTTCTGGAAGCCCTCTAAATAATTTAAAATGTCGAAAATAATTTAGGCAGCAAAAATTATTTTAGCATATTAAATATATCTAAAATAATTTTGCTATTTTAAAATATTTTTGAATGACAAAAATTAAATATAATTTTTAATTTTTATTTTAAATAACAGTTTTACTAAATCACACCACTGGTGTTCAACACCACAATGATTTTCACCAATCAAATTTTTTAAATGCAGTATAACATAAGGGGCATGCCATTTATTATGTGATTTTTACCATAGATACATGGTGATCACGTCTATATATTATATTAATTAATCAAAATTAGATAAAGTGATCATACCATACATGGATAGGAGTAGCTACTAAGTAAAAAATATCACGTGATAAATGGCATGCACCTAAAGATCAGGTGTAACATAAAATTTTTGTTGTTTTGTTATTTTTTTTAAAAAAATACCTTCTAACTCAAAATTTTATCTATGAAATCACCTTTTTTTTTAAAAAAAAACACCTCTCTGTGAAATTTTACTATATACTATGCCTCACTCCTAACTATTAACTCTAACTCAATATTTATCAACTTTAACTTTTGTTATTTTTTTTTGTTAATTTTTTTGATATTGATCTTCACATTACACCACATACTGGTGTTGAACACCAGTGGTATGATTTAGTTCTACTGTTAAATAAATATTAGTAAAGTTTTTTACTACAACTTTTATATTTTAGTATATTAAAAATCTATTACTGTTGAGCTTTTCAAAACCTATATGCATGTGGTATCTGATCTTGTCAGAACTAATAACCTGTTAAATCTGATAAAAAATTAATCTATTTCTTTATATAATTCTAATTGTTATAATGTTTTCATATCTGATGACCTCTTAATACCAATGATTACCATTGTAAAGAGATAATATAACTTAGCTTTAACAAAAAAAGGGTCCAAGCAGTGTCCAAGCCATATTACTCAGGGCATTGATCGACAAAACAAAGAAATTTAATTTGGGTTTGGCTTGAGGCAATGCTCTATTAAAGAACAATAATTAGAGGCCTTTGGTATTCAAATGGTAAAAACTAAATTCATTTTCATAAAAATGAATATAAACTAGAAAATCAAAATCTAATATAGATCTAAAGCAGAATTATATAACAATATTAAATAATTATTGTATATGCATTTTAGTTATACTTGTACATCTGGGATCTTAAATTCTCAGTTTTTATTAGTAGTTGTATATGGACATTGCATATATGTATATTCAAGTTGCTTAAAAATATGAGCTCTTGCTATACTTCAGACAATTATTTATTAGTAATAGATTCCCAATACTTTAAATTCATATTGTCTTGAGATTTAAATTATAGTAGCAAAGCCCCAAGGTTATCAGTCATGGGACATTTTCTTATACAGAGGTTTGAATTGACATTCATATAATAAATTGAACATCGATTATTTGATTTTTTTTTTTATATGAAAAATTCAGCTTCACAAACAGTTTCTTATATAACAACTTTAATTTTGTAAAATTATTACCTTTTACAAATTAAAAAAAATATGCACAAGTTATTTCTTTATCAAATTATATAAGTAATAACTTTTAATCTTCTTTAGTTTAAAGTTAATCTTCAAGTAAGTTTGCATACATCAGAAAATTTTATACATAGATATTGATCGATATATCAATTATAAAATATCATTAGGGGTGCACCATTTATTACCTGATTTTTAGGGTAGAGGGGGGTTAGAAAATTATCAGGTCCTAATAGCAGATAACTTTTGATTAGCTAAAATTATTAAAAATTTTAAAAATTTTTAAACTTTAATATTAAATAACTCTTGAACCAGTGATCTATTTTGGATGATTTTACTACCAAAATGTTCGCCTCAATGAGACGATTCCAACGAGCCTAAAATCATCAAAATCCAATCACAGGATCCCAAGATCGGTATAGGTTTGTATTGCTTTAATTATATTATTTTTGTATATATTAAAAATTATTATTAAAGATCTTATAAACTTTAATATTAAATAACTCTTGAACTAGTGATCCGTTTTGGATGATTTTACTACCAAAATGCTCGTCTCAATGAGACGATTCTAATGAGCCTAAAATCGTTAAATTCTGATCACAGGATCCAGAGATCATTATAGATTTGTGTTATTTTAATATAATCAATACAAATCTATAATGATCTCTGGATCCCGTGATCAGAACTTAATGATTTTAGGTTCATTAGAATCGTCTCATTGAGACGAGCATTTTGGTAGTAAAATCATCCAAAACGGGTCACTGGTTCAAGAGTTATTTAATATTAAATTTTTTAAAATCTTTAATAATAATTTTTAATATATACAAAAATAATATAATTAAAGCAATACAAACCTATAACGATCTTGGGATCCTGTGATTGGATTTTGATTATTTTAGGCTCGTTGGAATCATCTCATTGAGGCGAACATTTTGGTAGTAAAATCATCCAAAATGGATCACTGGTTCAAGATTTATTTGATATTAAAGTTTAAAAATTTTTTAAATTTTAATAATTTTAGCCAATCAAATCGCAGTATTTGACGATCAGGTGGGGGGGAGGGGGTAGCCTCTTAGTAGCAAAAAATCAGATGATAAATGGCGTTTCCCTTATATATCGATTAAAATATCGTTATATATCGATTAATTGGATAAAAATCGATATATAGGGTGTTCCCTTTTAAAAGGGCCCATTTTTACATTTTTTTGAAAATTGAATTTTCATTAGATTCATATAAATTTTGACATGATTGATATTTTTAAATTATAAATAAAAGTCGATTTGCATAATAAAAAATAGAGATAATGTAAAAGAAATATTACACGAAGTTGTCCAAGACCAAGCACATCACGAGATTACCCGATAGTCACCTGTTACATTTAACCAATAAAAATTGTGAAATTTGATTAATCCCAAATCAGTCCGAAAATCAAAACAAATGGTTAAACTCAATTATCTCAAAATAAAATATATGTAAAAATGGGCCCTTTTAAAAGGGAACACCCCATATACAAGTTACTCCCATTATAGTGAACTCCCGATATAGTGAAGAGTAACTTATAGTGAAGAATTTTTTTGGAACAGATTCATTATTAATAAATCTTCGCCCTTTATAACGAAGTTAAATAGTAAACTCTCGATATAAGCTATAGTGAAGATTTTTGTAAACGGATATAACAAAATGTCTCGCGTTATAGTGAACATTTTGTCATGTGATATTTATTGACCAATCAAATCAACGGATTAGTTGTCATACATCATGTATGACAACTGATCCGTTGATTTGAAAAGACATTTAATTGAAATAAATTATGCATAGTGAGTCGCTATGCTTAATTTATTTCAACTAAATGTCTTTTCACTCTAGATCTTGACTTCTGAAAATGAATAACGATAAAAAGTCATTTAATTTTATGAACTTAAATAAATTTTTTCTTTTTAAATTACGGCAGTTCATTCTTTTATTCTTGAACAATGATAATAGAACAAGAAAAATAAATGAAATCATTAAAATTTGTAGAGGCTTTTAAAAAAAAAAAAATTAATAAAAAATAAAAAGCTCTTCATTTTTTTCTTTTTGAAGAAAAAAGATTTCATCTTTTTTTTTTGATTTGCATAGATTCGTTTTTTTTTATTTAAAATGACTACAGTTAAAATACCGGCCTTTAATTTTTTACACAACGAAATTCAGTCTTCACATCCTCAACAACTTGTTGAATTTTATTTCGGTCATGTTATCCCTTATTTTAGAAACATGCCACCTTTTTTTTTTTATCAATTTTTTTCTATCAATTTTTTTCTTATTCACTTGCAACGGCAACAATGGAAGGATCTTCTGAAGGGCCGACAAAAAAGAAGCAAAAAAAAACTGACACGAAAAGAAAAAGTTTAACAGGTGCTCAAAAAACTGTAATATGCCACCTAAAGCTAAAAGGTGTTAGTCAAATTAAACTAGCCGAACAGTTTGGCGTTGCTGAAGCAACAATTTCCGGCATTGTTCGTGAAAAAGAGAAGTGGTTAGCGCTTGATTTAAATTCAACTAATGCTCATTTAAAACGACAAAGATCTAGAAAATTTCCCCTGCTAGAAGAAGCACTTGCATTTTGGATATCAAGAGCAAATACTGCTCTACAAACAGTTACGGGTGCAATAATTCAACGTAAAGCAACACAACTCGCAGAAGCGCTTGAAGTGATAGGTTTTAATGCTTCTGATGGATGGCTTTCAAGATTCAAAAAACGGCATCATATAAAAGAATACAAGCGTCTAGGTGTTTCGCAGTGAGTTGCAGGAAATAATTAAACAATACAAGCCCGAGGATGTTTATAATGCGGATGAAACTGCATTATACTGGCGTATGGAACTAGATAAAACATTAGCAGATGGTCCGGTTATAGAAAAAAAAGCTAAAGATCGTGTTACTGTCTTACTTACATGTAATGCAACTGGTGATCACAAACTTCCTCCTCTGTTTATACATAAATATAAAACCCCTCGAGCTCTTAAAAACATTGATAAATCCACCTTACCCGTGTATTATTACTAGAATTGTTCCTCTTGGATGCAAATATCTATTTTTAACAATTACATTAAGCATCTAGATAGCCAAATGCGGCTTGCTCGTCGTTCAATCCTTCTTATAGTAGATGGTGCTTCAACTCATACACTCGAAGAAGGCTTTACTCCAACAAATGTTAAACTACATTTTTTTCCTTTGCGCACAACAGCACACCTTCAACCGTGTGATGCTGGAATAATTTGGAGTTTTAAGGTTAGCTATTTTAATTTTTTTTTTTTTTTTATAATTATTTACAAAGAATTATTAAATTATTTATTCTATATAGGCGCATTATAAAAAAATTTTTTGTGAGGATCGTATAGACTCTTTTGATTTTTATTTGGAATCCGGTAACCCTTCTGAAGAGTTAACAATCAAAGATGCAATCGATTTTACTGCTTTTGCATGGAAAAAAGTAACTTCAAGTAAGAAGCAGAATTGATTTAATTGACTACCGTATTGGTCCAAAATAACGGCCACCTGCATGAGTATGTACATACGTCCATGTATGTTATTTCAAAATATTCAGAAATGATGCAGGTGTATTGTCATGCTGTTTAATGAGTGCGCATTAATTCGGGCGCGTATGGGCGTTAATTTAAAATTACATATGCTATTTTAGGGATTTGAATTTCAAAATAACGCCTATGAGTGTTATTTCAGGTCTATTAGCTATGTTTAGTCGATTATTTGGGCTGCCGTCAATAGAAATCAGGCAGATTAACATCCTAAAAAAAATTAATGCCTTAACTTTTCACAGCACATAGTTTTGACGGCGGCCCATTTAATCAACTAAATCTAGTTGTGATCAATTAAATTAATTTTTTAATTAACTAGGCTAATTTTCTAACTCTAGGGACAATCCGTAACTGTTGGAGAAAAACTGGCATTTTGCTAGAGGGTTTTCTTGATGAATTATTTCCGCTTGTCAAACCGATAAATCTGATATTACTAATGAGATTCAGAATTTGATTATGCGATTGCCTCTTGACCAACCTATGGATGCACAAGAATACGTGATTTCTGACAATAACCTTATCACCACTGAGATGCCAACTGATGAAGAGATAATCGAAGCCATCAAAAATCGTGATTGTATTGAGCCAGAAGAAGAAGGCTCATGTAAACCAATATCTTTTGCGGAGGCCTTAAGATTTATCTGTGGGATCCTAACTTTTTTTGAGCAATAGCCGGATGGCAGTTTTAAAGTCGATGATTCTTTTATTCGGAATTTAGGGAAATTAAAAAAAAAATATATCTGAAAAATACCGCTTCCAAGTGTCAAGCCACCTTAGATACATTTATCTGCAGCACGAATTAGATCGAATGTTTTTTTTTTAGATTTTAATTTTTTTTTAAAAAATTTTTTCTAATTTCTTTTTTTTTTTTAAAAAAAATTTTACATTTGATTTAGCATGAAATTAGAAGATTGCAAGAGCAAATGCAAAAGCAAAAAGCAGGTTGTACGAAGCTGATTAACTTGGAATTGGGTTATCCAACTTTAGAAAATTTGAAGGGAACTTTTTTTTGATTTTTTTCAAATGAATCTATTTCATATTCAAATTTTTTTTGATAGTTGATTTTTTACAAATAAATATGTGAAATTTAATTGCCGGATGCTTTACTTCAAAAAAATAAGATTATCACTGCTAACGTTTCATAATATAATTGTGACACAACTAATTGGTGTTTCAGGAAGGATGCAATGGTTTTTTTGGTGCCATGACATGACCGATATTAGAATAATTATAATAGATTGGATATAAACGGTCAAAAAACTAGTTTTTATGCGTAATGGATTTTTTGGGTACTTTTTATTCAATATAGGAACGTCTAAAGCGGAGCAGATTCTTATATAATAGCGAATTAACATTAGGGTTAGGGTCATCATAGATAAAGTTAGATGGGTTTTAAGTAATTATATATAAGCAAAATTGCCTTCCCGGCATTTTTAATTAATCCACCAAGACGGGTTTTTCAGGTTTTTTGCTTTCTGCTTTGCCAAATTTCCATAATTTGATTGGTCAAATGTCATGTGATTCTGCGCCGCTTTAGAAGCCCCCTCGATATAGTGTAGATTCTCATATTTAATTATTATCTTCACTATATCGAGAGATTCTCAATATAGTGAATCTCTCGATATAGTAAAGAAAGTTTCATAGCCCAAGGTCTTCACTATAACGGGAGTGACTTGTATCTATAATCGATATATATCATAATATCGTTAGATATCGATTAATTGGATAAAAATCGATATATATCTATAATCGATATATATCATTTTTTATATTAAATTGTTATAAATCTATAAATCGATTATAATCATAATTATTTGAAACGATAAGCAGATCTTTAACAATTACATAGTGTTTTGACCGCATCATGAAAATTTCAACCCAAATCACCTTGTAAAAAAAAAAAAAAAGTTCAAAATCTCTTAAGCCCATTTGATCTGTAAGCTACCAAGAATTATAAATATATGAGGGTGGGTCAGTAGAAAAGGGACAAATTTTTTCTAAGTAAAAGTTTTCTTGACTTTAAGCTTAAATATCTTAACAACTATCTTAATAAATTTAATAAATTTTTTTTATTTTAATTCTATATAATTTCAAAATTAAAATAAAAAATTTTTTAGCAAATTTGATTAAATAGTTGTCAAGATATTTTAGTTTAAAAATTAAAAAAAATTTTCTAAAAATGATTTGTCCCTTTTCTATTGACTCACCCCCATATATACCACAAAGTGTGCCAAAAAACTTAAAAAAAAAAAAAAAAAAAA
>QKWP01000009.1:237800-249889 GCA_003550325.1 Gigaspora rosea | reverse complement strand
TTTTTTTTTGTTTATAATTTAGTTCTTCTATTAATTTTACATTGTTTTTCATTTTTCTTTTGTTTTTTTTTGTTTTTTTTTGGTTTCATTTAGTTTCGTTTAGTTTCATTTTGTTTTATTTAGTTTTGTTTTGTTTTTTTTTATTTATATTTTTTATTTATTTTTTAATTTTTTTATTTTATTTCTACACTTTACCTAGCACTTTGCAAGAAATCTAGTAACTTTTCGGTACTTAGCGCAAGCTAACTTAGCCTTTCGACACTTTGCAAGAACATATAACTACTTTCTCTAGCAATTACGAAAGTTCAAGAACACAAGTTTTTGCAAGTTTTTGCAAGTTTTTGCAAGGTTTTGTTTTATTTATTTTTTCGTTTCATGTTTTTGGTTTTGTTTTTTTTATTTTATTAATTTATTTATTCCGGCACTTTGCGAAAGCCTTCGACGATTTCTAAATTGCAAAAACACGAACTCAAAATGGAGATTTAGGGCTTTGTTTATTGTTTTATTTAGTTTGCTTACATTTTTGTTTTTTGTTTGTTTTCTTTTTTTTTACTTATTTTTTTAACTTTATTTTATTTTATTTATCCTTTACTTCTTTCGAAACTTTGCAAGAAAACAACTTGACTTTCCGGCACTCTACAAGAACACCAATTCTAACATCTCTAGTACTTTGCAAGAAGTCTCGAATATGAACGAATATAATCGAATATAAGTGAATATGAGCGAAATTATAATAGTTTATTTTTTTTTGTTTTTGTTTTTTTTGTTATTTTTTCAGCTTTGTTTTTTGTTTGTTTTTTTTTACTTATTTTATTTTATTTTATTTATTCCTTACTTCGTTCAGAACTTTGCAAAAAAATAACCTAACTTTCTGGCACTTTGCAAGAAATAGCGAATATAAGCGTATATAAACGAGTATAAGCGAAATATGAGCAAATATAAAGAATATAATAGTTTATTTTTTTTGGTTTCATTTTTTTAATTTTTTTTGGTTTCATTTTTTTGGGATTTATTTTTTTTTGTCATTTTTTTTATAATAATATATAATATATATAATATTTAAAATATAATATATAATAAAAAAATAAAATTTTATATTAAATAGCAAATTTTTGGTTTCATTTTTTTGGGATTTATTTTTTTTTGTCATTTTTTTTATAATAATATATAATATATATAATATTTAAAATATAATATATAATAAAAAAATAAAATTTTATATTAAATAGCAAAAACTTGTGAATATTGTATATTTAATAAATTAAAATATTATATAATAATAATAAATAAAATGAAGGGTGTGGCGCTTTAGTGAAGTGGTCAAGGTGTTACCCCCCAAGCGGCAGGTCGACAGTTCGAATCCCACTGTTGACGTTTTGAAAATAGGCCTGTGTTCGGTAACCATGTGGCTTAGATCGGTTGGGTTAAAAGCCTGTTACCTTGGTTCCACCATCTTGAATGGGAGCTACGGCGCAATGGTGTTACTGTTACACTGAAAAATCCAGGGAACCGGAGAAATGGAAACCCGTTTAGCAAGTCCCGAATTAGGAGGTAATAGTGAAGATCTATGACGGTACTACCAAAAGAAGGTGGGTGACCGGGATCAGAATGAACCTAATAAGGGCCAATTCGGCTACCGATAGGTGGCTAAAAAAACCTCGTGTTGAAGTGTGTGGGACATGGATCATGAGGTTAACTTCCAGATACGTCGAATTAAGTAGATTAGGTCTGGTGCGGCAGATCGCTTCTGGGCACTTTAAAAGCAGCCAGGGGATGTCAGGCATTTACTTGTTAAGTATGATTGGATAAGCAATTTGATAATCAGAGGGTTTAAATAGGCAACATTCGTAGCGGGTTATAGGTATAGCAGCTAGTGTAGAACCTTCGGGCGGACTACTTAAATTAGACACCAAAAGTGTACGAGTGGCTAGTTGTATCCTCGTTACAATTTGTATATTCAGGTATCATTGCAAAGTCTTAATAAAGGATGCACCGACGAGATTGCCAAAGTTTTAAAAAAAAAATAATAAATAAAAAAAAATTATAATTAAATTGCGAAAACTTGCAAAAACTTGCGAAAACCTGTAAAATGTTCAAAAAGCATGATTATGTGAATATAATAATTATTAATTGATATCATATCAGATATATATCGATTAATATCAATATATATCGATTACTATCGATTACTATCATTATCGATAGTAATCAGCAGAGGTGATGGGTATCGATATATATCTTATTGGTTAGTAATCGATATATATATATATAATTTGCTGATATACGATTTATAGCGATTAATAGATTTAATTTATTAATCTTGCACAACATGATACAACAATTATGTCATAATACAAATTGCATCAACTACCTGATTGCAATTACTAAAAAACAACTCTACCTACTCTAACCCTAACCCTAACCTAACTAATAGCAAAAACAAAGCTATCTGCTATACATTCTAATATGCCACTTCGTTATTTATTACAGCTTATATTGCTTCGCTTACACTTAGGGAAGTGTCAAATATCAGCTGATATCATAGGGTAAAGAGGAGGTAAACAAAATCTCAGGTCTAGATATACACATATAACCAATCAGAATAACTAAATTTCTCAGGGGGGGGAGGAGATGGGCTCTATAGTAAACTGATCTCAGCTAATATTTAACATGTCCTTTAGCAACACAGACAGGGCTTGCTTCACTTACTCTGAGTCGCTTCACTTCAGCTATCACTTTCACTTCACATTTTTTTCTAAATATTTGATACAATCTACTCTAACTTACCCTAACCCTAACCCAACCTAATGACTCATGACGAGAATATACATTAAACTGATGGTATCGACAACTATAAAAGTAAATCACTATTTAGATTATAGTAATACCAACAACAAAGGTAAAAAAAGAGATGCACTTGATAAAAGAAGAAGAACCTTCATGAGATGCCTAAACCTAACATATTTACAACAATAAAATAATACACTCCCAAGAAAACTCTAAGATGTTTAATAAACCTAAAAAGAAAAATCAAGCATTAGTAAGCATTCACAAGTAAAACAAACAAGAACAAAAATAATACATCCCAAGATTCCAAAGACATACTCCTAGGAAAACTCAAAATGCGCTATAAAAATGAACAAGCATTAATAACATGTTCACAACTTAAATATAACCAAAAATATAAACAAAATCATGTTTCCCTAAAATAGCTACTACATTGAACCAGAAATGCCTACTAAAAAAGGCTTGCGGTAAACAGCTTCTTCAACAATGACAGCATGAGATTATACAAAGGTCAGCGAAATCCCAGAAATACCAATAGCTATAGTCTTAATAATGATAAACAAACAACAACATGATAAAGTTATAATATCCACAACAACCAAAATAACTATAGCAATAATCACTCAACCAAATGGTGTTATTCACCATTTACAAAAAAAAAAGTTAGTAATGAAAAACTATAAAAACACAACAACAACAGAGCCAAGGTTCTAAATACATAAACTCACTTTTCTACTGTTTTCCTACTGGCAACAAGGTCTGACAAAAAACCTGTGCTCAAAGTCAACTACTATGAAATTGCACTAACCGTGAGTCCATGCCTACAACAGAACATCAAAATTACACAGCTGAAAACAGAGTCAGCAAGAATGGGCAGTCGAAAGGACCATAAATAACAAAGGGTGAAACCATGCTAATGACAACCGTGACTGCTGAGATAACTATCAGTATAGTTTGAAACAAATGTTAGTATATAATAAAAAAAATAGTTATTATCATGATTATCAATCATCACTGATTCTTTATATATTTATGTACCCCGTGATTTGGGTACACTATGGTGCACGGTGCACAAAATATAAATTTCAAAAAATATATATAAAAAATAAAACGTAGAATTATTTGTATAAAAAAAAAACAAACCAAAAAACAAAAAACTTTTATTTATTATTTTCACCTGTTTCTTTTTCTAAATTATCATCTGTTTCTTTTTTCAAATCATTATCTGATTCTTTTTTCGAATCATCATCATCATCTGAGAATGAGGAATTGGAAACTCTAGAATCATTATCTTCTGGCTCATTTCAGCTTCTTTCGAATCTTCTGACAATATTTTCTAAATTTCCCGATCTATTTCAGAGGTTTTTAAATTTTCAAATCAATTTAATAGTTTTGCAAATATTCAAAATAATTCGAAATAACTTATAAATCTTTTTTTTTTACCAACTCTTGGCCTTTTATATATCCAAAAATTTTTATAAATATTAAATAATTATAACATAATTACAACTATATTAAATATTCAAATCTTTACAAATTTCTTTGAAATATTTTTATGTTTTCTAACTGGTTCCTAAATAATTAGAATAATTTATATCATTAGAAAATAAATATTTTAAAGTTAAAAAACTCTCTCCTGTACATCACTGAAAATCGTAAAACAACAAACAGTAGAGAGTTATACGAAAAACTATTGGCAAGGCGCTTAATAATTATAGATATTGGTGTAGTACCTACACCCAATAGCGGACAAACCCTCTAAGACTATTACAGGAAAAAGGTGTTGGACAATAGCCTTCGGCACACCAACTTCGTTTAAAGGCTTGTTGCCGACTTTGTTGGCAGCACAAGAGTGTACCCAAACTATGAGTCAAACTATGAGCCACATGGAAACGGATATTCCAGACACCCAATATGGAAATGAACTCCACCCAACTAAGAAGACCTGCAGTAAACCCTCTATTTCACCTGAGGATACAGTACGCCTTTCACTAGATACACCTTTGGACTTGAACTTTGGAACAAAAAGTGACGATTCTGGTTTACCCCCTCAAAACAACAGTATGATGTCATTCCTGCAAGTAGAATCAAAACAGACCGGATTAGGCGAGAACTCATGCAGGGACACAGCACCCCTACCACAAAAGGAACAGACCCAGAACCCGAGCGAGGTCCCAACCCTACTAAGCCCCAATTCAGATGCAGAATACCCAGGCGGTCAGACAAATAAGGAAATCCTGGCTCTCCCGGCCGAGATGGAGCTCGATCCGGAACATGAGAAATCATCGGTCAGTACGATTCGTGATGGACAACAGATAAGAACATACAGTCAAGTCGCCGCCGAACCAGCAAATTCCCACCGAACCCAACACCCGGACCTAACTAGGTTGATCGACAAATGGGTCAGAAACGTTAGAGCAGCGCTAGCAGAGGCAAAACATGACATATTTGACACAACACTTTGGACCTGTGACAAAATTATCACAGAACTTATAGCACCAGACTTAGCAGAGTTCAAGGAGCTGATTAAACACAAGCTGCAAACCACACCAACCCTCGAGATAATCCCACATGCAATTGAACTGAAGTTCTGACATAAAGATCGAGCATTTTTCTGTTCCTTCACCAGGAGACACGATACTCGCCCACAACACCAGCTGGAATTCCAAGATTTGTTAAGCCAGGCGATAGATAAATACAAACAGCTACATAATGCATATGTCATCAATAGAGAAAACAGAGATCAAATCTCTGACATGCTCAGGAAAAAACTGGCACTAAACTTCTGGACTAACAAGGACTTTTCAACAATAGACGCATATGAAATTGCCCGCTGCACACTTTATATGATGAGCTTTGCCAAACTAAAGACTGACATAACCTTCGACATCATGAGAAGAGTAATTGATGAGCTCAAGGTTGAGTTGCTTATTTCGCTACCAGAACAACCAGACTTGATATCACTAGAACATAGGGACCTGCTACCTTTCGAGCTACCCCTAAATGACTGAAAACAAATTAGAGCAGCAGCAATAGCGTAAGGCAAATATATAGCTTCGACAGACTACCTGAATCATTTATCATAGACCAGTGAGAACCACTCCCAGAACACCCAGGATGGTTAAATGAGGATACCTGGCGTCTATTCACAATTACAGATAGAGGAGACTTAAAGAATGTTAAAGAATACAAACAAGAGTTACAGCAATACTACATATTCAGAAACAGGTTGCCAGACACATACTTTGACGTGCCACCAGAAAAAGTGCCCCTTCCACCGACGCCTCAAGAACTCACCCCGAGACTCAGAGAAATCTTTCCCTTCTACCCTACGAGTGCGGAACATTTTAAAGAAAACATTCAAAAATTGAGAGCAGTCTATACTTTCAAAAGACTTCCAAGCGATTATTTGCTAAGCAAAAAACGTCTTCCACCTGACCCGAACAAACTATTATTTGCAGATAAGTTCCAATTTCCAATTGCGGACAGTGAGACCTTGGACAAATTCTTGCATGCAGTGCCCAAATTCTTTATGATACCTAATCCACTTCCGAAGTCTTACGTAAACTTCAACTATACCAACAAACCGGATCTCCCAACGGAGCCGGAAAAGGTCCTATTTGCTAACATAACAACACCCATTATGACAGCTAAGGAACTGGTAATCGCAGCAAGAGCCTTGTGGGAACATTACTTTTTTTGGTCGATCCCGGACAGCTGGATACAGATCCCGGAGAAAGACAATAGGGATAGTGTTCCGAAAACAATGGAAGAACTCAACGAGCAAATAACACAAAGGAACCTACCAAACAAGTGGAAATTCCCTATAACCGAACAAGCTGATATTCCAGAAGCAACAGACTTCTAAAGAGAAACCTCATCTTTGAGGTGGTCCCCGAGTTCGTCTTCCAGGTGGCATCTCTTCCCCCTCCTAACTAGGAACTTTTTGATTACCAACTAGACGCCGATACACGAATGCAAACCGCAATACAGAACAATGAGCAGGAGTCACTGGAGGGGATGACAAATACCAAATAAATGATTAACAATCAACAAGCAGGTAACAATACGAGCACACCCGAACATAGTAGGAACCATAACCACGCACCTCCACCCCATCCCACTCGAATGAGCCTAAAACTCTCACCAATACAAAAGAAAGAATCATACTAGCTACACACAACGTCCATGGTATCAATAACCTGACGAAATTTCACACATGGATCGATTTTTGTGTACAACAAGAACTACATATAATAGCCCTCACGGAGACCAAACTCAAGAATAGTGCATTAGCACTAACTAATCCCATTACAAGCTCTTTGTCTCGAACTTTGTCCCCCCAACAGCACAAAATAGAGAGGCCAGCATGGGAACAGCCCTTCTGGTGCATAATACTTTGCAACCATATGTATATAATATAAATACATACCCCGGTTCAGCCCTATGTGTTAACTTTTTTTTTCCAGGGAATAGAACTAGGATTATTGCAGTCTATCTTCCATCTGACAATCCTGACATGCTTGCCCGAGTACAGAAACAGATATCACTTTGGCTATCTGAAGCAAAACACAAAAACTGGCACTCCATAGTCATGGGAGACTTCAATGCGAACCCTAGTAGTCACAAAAAGAGGAAACTGCAAGTTTTCTCAGACCTAACACTAAACAATCTTACTAGCTTGCTAGAATTTCACCAAGTTACAGAACACACTTGGCACAGCAGAGGTACTAGCTCCCAAATTGATGACATATGGATATCGTCACAAATCCTTCTAGATGTAGAAGTCCCGGAGATAATCAATGCTACTGGTATCACTGATAGTGATCACAGGATCCTGACAGCCATTTGGCATACTAATTTCACTCCTTTTGTGCCCTGTAATAAGAAGAAAAAACGCAAAATCTTCCAATATGATAAGGCCACAACGAAGAACTGAGAAGAATTTTCGGAGTGTGTCAATGAAATACTTGGCAGAACCTCTTTACCGGCAATAGTTACAGATTCGGAACAATTGAATAGATGCTGGAATGTCTGGGCAAACGCAGTGCAACAGGCCGCTAACCGTCATATCCCAAAAACATATATAGCTCCAAAGACCTTCTACGCCCTTTCTCTCAAAGCTTCCAAACTTCATACTGCCCTCACACATATCAATAAATGCCTCCACATCCTGGCCAAGGCAGCATCGCCTGTGAGCATAACCTCAGTAATTCAACAAGCAAACAAGCACCTGAGTAGAGCCCTAACAGCAGCACAAATACCTAAGTTTTCACTTACACCGCTGGCTCTAGCTACTAAAAGAAGAAATCAGACAATAAAGGGAATTAAAGAAATTAAAACTATTATCTGGAGAAGTCGTAATGCGGAGCTGTACCTGCAACAAGTAGAAAGAATAAATTATTACGCTAACCGGCACTACAATGACTTCAAATTTAACACCAGTAGAATGATCGATAGCATCCTGAAAAAAGACAAGGACCGAATTAGCTTTGAAAAAATTATTACACCTGATGATATAATAATAGGACAACAAGGGATTAAAGAGACTACGCATGAACACTTCAAAAAATAGACCCGTCACAATATTGGGGACAACAGATACTGGGAGAACTGGGAACCCTACTACAAACCCATGGACAACATCCACCTTGATTTATACGATCCGCTTACAGCACCAATGAGTATAGAAGAAATAAGTACTGTTATAATGGCCGCACCCAAAAACAAAGCTACTGGTCCAAATGGAATCTCAAATGAAATGCTACAGCACCTACCATTAGTTGCAATAGAGTTGTTGGGTAAAATATTTAATGCTTGTCTGCAACTGCAGCGAATGCCGAAGTCATGGCTAATGGCAAACATATGGCCGATCCCTAAAAAACCACGATACAACTATGACCTAAATACTACACGCCCTATCACTCTGTTAGACCATTCTCGAAAAATCTTTACCAAAATACTTATGAATAGGCTCACCAATATTTTAGCGAGACATAATATTTTATCAAAGCAAAACTTTGCCGCCCTGCCTTTTCAATCAACCCTTCAGCCAATTTCGCAACTAACCTCAATAATAGAACTAGCAAACACAAAAAAGAAGGAAATATGGCTACTACTGCAAGACATGTCAAAGGCATTTGACTCCATCCACATCTCAACTCTTCAGAAAGCTTTGGAAAGGATAAGAATCCACCCTCCTTCATAATGTTACTAACTAATATGCTAGCCAATCGTACAAACAGAGTAATTACGGATTATGGTCTATCTGACCCATATTCAGTAGAAGACGGCATAGATCAGGGGGAAACGATCTCCCCAATTCTATGGGTAATCTACTACGACCCACTAATCTCACGTATTGCAAAGGAGCACAAAGGTTTTAGTGAAACCGACAGCAAACTGCCCTCGCAAAAGGAAATACACACATCCATCATGGCCTACATGGATGACTCTATATGGATTGCACTTAGCAAAGAGAAACTAGAAGAAATACTAGCCGTTGCCAATTCCTTTTATAAACTTACAAATATTCAGGTCAATCTCTCAAAGTCAATCCTAGCGACTAACTCGAAAACATTTGATACTACAATAACCTACGAGGGCCAAGTAATAGAGGCTATCACTCGCCACAAGCTGTTCAAATACCTGGATGCTTGGTTCACTCTTGCACATAACCAAAACTTAGTATAAAAAACTATTGTGACCGAACTCAAACAACAGGTTCATAAAATGCAAAAGGCCAACATAACCGAGAAACAAGCTATATATATTGTAAATAGTGTACTACTCCCTCGTCTGACGTACCGATTGTATAGTTCTTTCCTGTCGCCAAGCCAATTGAAATCACTAACCAGCTGTTACACCACAATGGTAAAACATAAGACCAGGATAGCGAAAGGGGTCCCCAACTCATTTCTGTATCATTATAATATATATGCATTGAAGAATCTAAAACAAGTCCAACCGGTACACCTATCAACAACCTTGCTCCGGAACCTCAATCATCCAAACTTTGATAACTCTTTCCTAAAAATCAGGATCCAAGAACTACAGGACTCAGCTAATACACATACTTCTATACTAGTAGCCCCTCCTCTCCTGCCCACAATACAATTTAAATCTTATACAGCCAAAGCGGTTCTGGCCTTACACAAAATTGAAATGCAATTCCTCCATAATGATAGTACACAATAGCCAATCCCACTACAAGATGCTATAACTGGAACACCGATCGACGGATTGCTCATCCACCACCCAAACACATGAGCTCAAACAGAAACTAAACAGACACAACATCAAATATATCAAACAGTTCCTAAACTTTTATAATAACAAATGTCTAGACTGGCGGGGCTCACAACAATATAGGGAAAATTCCTCCTGGTCGCACTCCCAAATGGTTCAGTTTGGTACAAAACCTAATCGCAGCTAACACTAACCCATCAATGAACCTCTGCTACCCTAACCCCTGTACTCTGAAAAAATGGAAACCGGGTTATACATGGGTCATCACACCTGAATTGCTAATCGGGAAAATGAAGCGCTTCACACCAAAAAGGGCATATATACGCCACTATTTATTAAATAACAACATAGTGACGCCTTGTCCTGGTTGTAAGATCAAAGATAGAACAATCCCTACAAAAAGCTGTTTTTTCCAACATAATGTCAACACGCTTTACGTACTCCAAGTCTCTACCAAAGGAGTCATACATGCAGACATGGATAACTTGAAATCAGCACTCGAAACAGACAGACGGATCCCTGCCAATAAACAAATATCTCTAATCCCAAGCTGTCCGAGACCACTAACAGCTTTCTTAAACGTTCCGCTAGAAACATGGGGAAAACTCTCTGACCTACATGCCAAACGTCGCAAATTCTCTCTGTTTATCTCAACCACATCCAAATCTCAATACGCACAAGGGAAACCATTGGCGGTTTGCTTTTCATACAATACCCCGAAACTCTGGGGCTGTACTAATGAAAAATGGCCATGCGCAAATAGCGTGGGTCTTATGCTATTTGCGTTTATTATGACAACTTTCTTGCCAGGCTCAAAAGTTTCAATAACCACAAACAACCTATCTCTTTGAATATGTTACACTTGATGCACACTAACCCTCTTCACAGAATCATGTAGTTGGACAAACTACTCTATCCCTTTGTACTATTGACTACTAGGGCACTCACCCTAAACATAGAATTAACCTTTCAGCATGATAAAGATCTCAAACACACACGGAAACCCAAGAACCTCCTGGTACTCGACCTGGCCCCTCACAACTTTATCTTTAATCACTATCATCAGCGAATTTATATATATGAAAATTTGCGACCAAATATGCGGGTCGAAATATTGCGCAAAAACTGCGATTGGTATAGACAAATGCGGAAAAAAAATTTTTGAAAAAATGCGAAAAAGGTTTCGAAAAAATGTGCAATATAAATTCAGAAATTTGCACAAAAAAATTATGCATAATTATGCAAATATTCGCAAATATTTGCAAATATTCACATAACATAAATTTTTAAAAAATAACAATTTAAATTGTAATATTTCGAATTATTTCGTATTATTTCGAATTATTTTGAATTATTTCAAATTATTTCGAATTATTTCGAATTATTTCGAAATATTGCAAATATTTCAAAACAATATATATATATAAATCAATTTATTATTTCGTATTATTTCGAATTATTTCGAATTATTTCAAAATATTTCGAAATATTGCAAATATTTCAAAACAATATATACAATAATATATAAAATCAATTTATTAATAATTTATTTTACTTTTATTATAACAATTATTGCACAATGATCATAAATAATTATAATCGATTACCTACAGCCTATCCTACCCACTAACCCGCTAAAGTTTACATAATCAGATACACTAAACTAAATTTTAACACAGCCCAAAAAAAGAAACAAATTCGAAAAGCTCGCACACACCATACAGAACGACACAAACTACGTCACAAGGAATACCAAATTCAAGAAAGAAGAAAAGCATCAGAAAGTATACACGAAAAGAACACCATTAATAAAGAAACACCGAATTCAACGACGACTCCAAAAATGAAGGAAAAAACACTGGAAAGAACGACTTTGGAACGAAAAACTCCAAAATAGATGACTCCAACGACGAGAATCCACGAAGAAAACTGAAAACAAAAATACAAACGTTAGTACACGATTCAAAACAAAGAGAACTATGAAATCACAGGAATGGCGACTCCAACGGCAAAAAAAAAAGCACCAGAAAAGACGACTCCAAAGATGAAAGAAG
>QKWP01000009.1:223171-236853 GCA_003550325.1 Gigaspora rosea | reverse complement strand
GAACGAAAAATAAAAAGAAATACAAAAATTAGTTTTAGCACTTCCGGGTTGAGATCTCTGAGTCGAGATCTCTAAATCTTCACGCCATTCCACCCTTCCTAGTAGTACACATAACCTATAGAAGAAAGGAGTATTTAGCAAAAAAAAACGAAAAATAAAAAAGAAGAAAGCAAAAAAAAAAAAGAACTAATACTTATCTTAGTCAGTTCTAACACTTCCAGGTCGAGATCTCTGAATATTATGCCATTTTACTCTTGCCGGCAGTATACAAAACCTATAGAAGAAAGAAATAGTTAGTAAAAAAAAAAACAAAAAATAAAAAAGAAAAACATAAAAACTAATACTAATCTTAGTATAGATTTAAAAATTTAAATAAAAGATCAAAAAGATCTTAAAAAAATGTAAAAAAAAAATGTAACGTTATAAAAAAAATTTGAATAAATAAAATAAAAAAATTTAATAAAATAAAAAAAAAATAAAAAAATTTAAATAAAAGAAAAAGAAAAAAAAAATATGTAAAAGATCTTAAAAAGATCAAATATTATCTATTTATTACAGATCAACTTCGTATCGAAGTTCGCTGTAAACCCATACGGGTCACTGACCCGCGGGTTGAACCACGGGTGACCCGCGGGTTGACCCACGGGTGACCCGCGGGTCACCCGCGGGTTGACCACCCGGGTGGGCCATAACTCAACCCGGGTCACCCGCCCACCCGCGGGTGACCCGGGTGATACTTACCCGGGTCAGAACACTACTCCAATGACGAAAGAAATCGACTCCAATGATGAGAACCCAAGAAAAAAGACCTGTGAACCCTAAAAACAAGAATACATTAGTTAGTACACGAAATAAACAAGAGCGAAAGACATATAAAATTTCTGGAATGAACGACTCAAACTACACTGTGAATGGACGACTCAAATTACGAAGAAAAAGGACGACTCCGACGACGAAAAAAAATGGGCGACTCCTCGAGAACCACGAAAAAAGCACTAAAAAAACTAATATTAGTACGTACTCTATATAAAATACAAAAATAAAACAAGAAAAAAAAATTTTTATACTGATCTTTGATAATCGATTTATTTATAAAAAAAATAAACAAATAAACAAAAATTTATTATTTCAAAAGGTTTCGAAGGTTTTCAAAAGTTTTTGAGAAATAAAAATAAAAATAAATGTTTAAAAATTTTTTTTACAAATAAAAAAAAATTATTGTACAGTATACTGTATATGAAAAATAAAAAATACAAAATTTTTCGAAAGTTTGCGAAAATTGATAAAAGTTTGCACCGATCTCTGATTTTGAACCTTTATTCGGAGATCGGTGCTGTTTTTTTTCGCAATATTTCGAAAAATTTTGCAAATAATTTCAGAAAAATATTTTTTTGAAAAATTTCGAAAATATTTTCGCAATGTTTCGAAAAATTTTGCGAATAATGACGAAAAAAATTTTTTCCGAAAAATTTCGAACAAATTTGCGAAATTTTTTGCTATTTTTGCGTATTGAAAATTTTTTCGCAAATTTTCGCCTATATAAATTTGCTGATGATATACCGAGCTTATGCAATACCCCATGTATACACTACCTAAAGACAGTCACAAAAGACATTACAAAAATTGTACTCTGGATCAACCAGAACCGTACCAGATATTGGCTCAACAACTTCCCGGACATAAACATAAAACAGACACTTGAATACATATCTTTTGGAGACAGACCGTTATCCCTATACACAAATCAACTCCATTCCCAACTAAAAAATTTCAAAATCAAACTAATATCTGACGAACTCCCTACATTCTGTACGCTACATATCTGGAACCCCTCCAAATATCAAGACTACCGCTGTGCGAGATGCCTAAATGGTCCAGAAACAACTGCACATCTAATAACATATACTAGGAATAATACTTCAATAGAATCCCTTCTCAAAGACACAATATCTGTTCTTGCTGAAGAAATAGAAATTCCTCCCTTCCATCTAAACGACTTCATCTCGGCATATAAGTACCTTCACATGACCTGACAACTACCACTTGGCTTCATAACTACAAGCACCCTTGCCCTATTCGAGCACCCGGCGCACAAGATAAAATATGCTGTGCCACTCCACCACCTAATTGTACAGATAATATATCAAGAAATCTATCAAGACAAGTCCAGCATAATTCTGTTCTCCCTTGCCCCAGACCGCTTAACTTAGAACCACACCCAGATACCCCTAGTATAACTTCTACTTTTATTAACACTCTTCTACAAAAATACATCGTCCTAGGACGATCTTTCACTAATAACTTCGAAGACTGAGGTCTACGACCTGAGCACAGCCTAGATCGAGAGTAAACCAGCTCTTACTTCTACTTCACTACTACTAGATAGGATTGTATAAGAATGTATTCCTTGTATAACTCTTGTTTAAATCAATAAAGAACTAGAGAATAGACCTCATTGTATAAAAAAAAAAAAAATATATATATATATATATATTTCAAAGTTAATTAAATTAATTAAAAACTATTTATACGTTTTCAACATTATTAGAATCATTATCTTCTAGCTCTTCTTCAGCTTTGTTTGAATCTTCTGGCAATTATTCCTGATCTTCCTGATCTTCTCGCTCTACTTCAAATTTTTCTAAATTTTTAAATCAATTTAATAGTTTTGCAAATATTCGAATTTGTTTAAAATAAATTGAAATATCTTATAAATCTTTCTTTCTTATCCACTCTTGGCCTTTTATATGTCTAAAAAATATTTATAAATATTAAATAATTTTGACATAATTACAACTATATTAAACATAAAACCTTGCTGATTTTCTTCGAATTATTTTTACATTTCCTAAATGGTTCCTAAATAATTAGAATAATATATATATATCATTAAAAAATAATATTTTAAATTAATTAATTAAAACTATTTATACTTTTCAACATTATCAGATTATTCATTGGATTTTTCTTTTCTGTTTCATTTTCAGAGCTTGATAATAAAAATCTTGTGTTATGTTTTAAGATATTCTATTTGTTTCAAAATAGTTCAAATTATTTAAATTAATTTAAAAAAAATATTAATAAAAATATTAATAAATACTTACTAAATTTTTTGCAATTTTATATTTAATGGCTGTATTGGACATCATTATTTTATCGTATTTCAGATTAAGCAATGTTTGAGCTACAGCTATAGTATATGCTATATTTTCATCAGAGCCATTTCCGGTAGGCCAAATTTTAGTTAAAATTTTAACTATTTAAGTCTCTTCCAAATCTTCTATCTCATTAAATAGCCGCCAGTAACATGCTTTTGTTTTGTTCGATCATTTCTATTTTAGAACTGTTTCAGGTGAAGCACTATTATTAATTGGTCTAAAGGTTTCCAAATACAAAAAATATAGATGATTTAATCTTGGTTGTCAAAAGTACCTCGCAAAGCTTTAATCTTTTTTAAAAGCTAAAATATTTTAATTTAGTAAAATGCAATAATTAAAAAATGCGAATAACTTCAAAATATTTTTAAATATTTCAAATATATTCGAAAATAAGAAAAATATATAAATTAAATAAAAAGGTTTTACTGGTCCATGAAAATTCTTTATTTAATATGAATTCCACTAAGTCAATGTAAACTTTCATAGATTATTTTTATAATTCACTTATATATAATTTTCTACTTCTGATTTTATCTGCTCTTTTTTAGAATAAATAGATTTTTCGATTAATATTTTAGCCGCCCCTTTAATAGTATCTTTTAATAAAATTTATTAAATAATATTTATAAATATTAAATAACTTTAATAATTTATAATATTATTAAAAAAAATTTAAACTTAAATAATTACTTCTTTGAATGTTTTTTCATTAGATTGTTATCCATTTTCTCTTCCATTTTTTTTAACTGTTTTTTTAGTCTCCTGACTTTAGAGTTAAGTTCTTGAAGTTGGTGAATGTTTCTCCTTGGTTTCAATAATCTTAGCTAAGGTTCTCGCTTGTAATTTTATTTAAATATATTATAATTAATAAAATATTAAAAATTTAAAAAGAATATATTTAAAACTTTTAAATATATTTAGAAGTATTCAAAGATTTGTAAGTATTAGAACCACCAATTCCGAGATTATTAAATCTTTCTAAAAAGCTTTGAGTTAGTTTAGAACCTCTTTTTGCTTCTAAAGATGCCTTTTCCTTATCAGACTTCTTGCTTAAGACCTTCTTTGAACTTTTCTTTAAGCAATTTTCATTTCTTTAAATATTTCTAAAATACTTTAAGATAAAAAATGATAAAAAAACTTAAAAGAAGTTAGTAGTATAGTTAGAATTAAATAATAAATAGAAAACATAAAAATTTAAAATAAAAAATAAAAACAAACAAAGAAAAGAAAAAAATAAAAAATAAAAAATAAACAAAGAAAAGAAAAAACAAATAAAAACCTTTAGAAGTAAAAAAAAATTTAATATTAAATGAATAAAAATAGTTAGAATATTATCAAGATAAGTTGCTTAAAGTTTAAACTATGCACAAAGTTGCAAAATGTTGAAATATAAAACAATGAAAACAATGTTGATTGTCTATCTAATTATATACTATTTATACAGTCAACTCGCTATAAATACAACTCATAGAGACAAGCCTACAACGTGCATTTAGGGAGGTTTGCATTTAGAAAGAGCCAATTAAATTGCAGCTTTAAAAATTAGATTATCAAGCTTGTGTAACTTCTACCAAAACTGTATAACCTATCTTAAATACTAAAATTTGATTAGCTACATGCATTTAGAGAGGTTAGTGTAATATAAAATATTATTCAAGAGAACATGCATTTACAGAATATAGAACATGCATTTAGTACTAATAACATTTTATGGAATAGAAAAAATATATTTAGAAAGATATTGCATTTATAAAGGTTGCATTTATGGAGGTCTGACTACTGTAGTAATATTTTTTAATTATATCCTATTTATAGTAATATTTCATTAATTCCAGAATTAAGCCAAAATTACACAAAATTCTATTAATGAAGCTGTAGCAGCTAACTAAATAAAAAATGTTTTTGAGCCAATTTTACAATTGAGCAGGCCTATTTTTTAAAAAATTTCCTTTTTGGTAGCTAAAAAATTAAAAAATTTTAATTTTTAGCTAAAATTAAGAATTTTAAAGATCATCAGCCTAAATTACTTAATGCAGTTTTATTATATACAGTCGCTTCTCTCTAATCTAAACCTCCCTCTCTAAACCGAATACTATTAAACTCTCTCTAAACTGAACAAAATCTCCTAGAACATTTGTAAATTTTATTATAAGTTCAGATAAGCCATATATAACTTTTTGAAAACTGAACTTTTTCAAATTTTTATATAGTAAAAAAAAGCAGTTCTGGCAGTTCAGATTAAAGAGAGTTGACTGTTATACTTTTTGTATATTATTGAACATATTCTAAATAAGAATTATTTTTAACATTATCTTACTTTCTAAAATAAATATAATGTTTAAGAAAATTACTAATTTGCACCACAGGTGATTATTACCTGTAGCTAATTTGCCAATTAAAATTCAGGATCAGGTGTAACATGTAAATCAATTTTGTATAACAAAAACAAAAAATTTTTTAAAAAATTGCCAAAATTGCTTCTAACCTAAAATTTTGTCTATGAACCTACTTTTTTTTGAGCGTTCTTATCCTGTACCCGGGGTAGAGGCTTTTATTCTATGCCCGGGGAGTATAAATTTTTATCCTGTACTGCTTAAATCTAATTGGTGCAAATATTAAAAAATTTAAATTTTTCGAAATCTTTTTTAATAGATAATTTATTAAAAAAAAAAAAATACAAAGTAGCAAAAAATACAAAAAAAAAAGACAAAAAGTATAGCAAGACAAAGGCCAAAAAAAACAACCAAAAAACATCAAATGACAATAAAAGCACCAATGTGATAAGGGGCGTGCCATTTATTATGTGATATTTTTTACTTAGTAGCCTCCCTATCCATGTATGGTGTGATCACTTTATCTAATTCTTATTTATTAATATAATATATAGATGTGATCACTACCTTTGACCATATATCTATGATAAAAATCACGTGATAAATGGCATGCCCCTAACCAAAGACACCAAACGACAACCAATAGCACCACAAAACTATGATAAAAAACACTACCAAATGATGCCGAAAAACATCACCAAACGATGACTAAAAGACTACCAAAAGCAACACCAAACTACAACGAAAAGCACTATTAAACGACAATGAAAAGACCACCAAACGACAACCAAAAATGCCACCAAACGACGACCAAAAGCACACCAAACGACAATGAAAACACCACAAAAGAGTGATGAAAAGCACCACATGAACGACGACAACAGCACAAAAAAAAACTGATGCCAAAAACACCACACAATGATGACGAAAAGCACCAAAAAAAAATGTCAGCAAAAACACCACAGAAAAACGATGAAAGCACCAAAAAAATGACGGCAAAAACATTACACAATGACGATGAAAGCACCAAAAAAACTGACGGCAAATACACCATACAATGACAACGAAAGCATAAAAAAAAAACTAACAGCAAAAACACTATGAAAGCACAAAAAAAAACGATAGCAAAAAAACAACGATGAAAGCACTAACAAAAAAGCGCGATTCTATGTTGATCAGTTTAATTTTATATAAACATAGTCACATGATTGACACAGGTTAAGACCCTGTACCCTAGGGTATAGGTTAAGTTTCTCTCTTTTTTTTATGCAAAAAAAAAATTCTTTGCTAAATTTTACTATATACAAAGCCCTACCCTAATCTTTAACCTTTACCCTTACCCTAATATTAAAGAGATTTTAATTTTTATTTAATAAAAGTTGTTTGTTTTGTTTATTTTTTTTATGCATTGTAGATCACAGGTAATAATCACCTAAGGTGATTATTAGTTATTTTTATGTTTTAAATAGTTGCACATATTTTTGCATTTATGTTCAAATAATTTTAATACATTTATCATACTATTTTTAAAACAGGAAAATATTACTATAACAATTTAATATATATTATAAAAATAACTATAGCAGAGGTCTTTGTCAATTTTTAACAGCTCTCTACTTTGTTTAGTAACTTGGGTTTGCATAATAAGAGCATCTTCCTATATTGCAAATACAAAATAAAATTTCCAATTATATAATATAATTGCAATGCAGGAAGATGCTCTCTTTATACAAACCTGGGCTACTCTTAATGCACTTTTAATGAACTAAAGCAAGTAGAGCAGCTGTTAAAAATCAAAAAAAACCTCTGCTAATAACTATCAGTTTGTAGTAATTTGAAATAATTCGCAGATTTTCAAATGGAGTTAAATATTTATATAGCTTTATTCTTTTTGGAATAAATCTATTTAATTCGAAATGTTTTCATTAATTTAAAGTTTATGAAATCAAATGTATTATATTTATTAAAAAAACTAGATAGATTAAATTTAGTCTTTAAATATATATAAGATAAAATGTCTTCTTTGCTCTTTGAATTAAATTTTTCGATTCAATTAACTTTTATATACATACTTAAAACATTTTAAAACATTTTAAAGTTATAAAATTTATTATTTTAAAAATGTCTGACTTCAAATGCACTTTCTGCTTACGTACTTTTGCAAATCGCAATGGATTACCGTACGTTTCTGAAAATAAGCTACCTTTTTTGCTAATTTTAATAAAAAAAAACCATAAGTAGCTTAGGACTCCGAAATATACATAGATAGGTCAGGTATTAGTTTGCTTATTTTTGAGGCTTTTTATGCAGATCTTTTTTATTTATAGTAATTTTTTTGCTTATTTTTGAAGTTTTTTCTACAGATCTTTTCTTTTTTAGTAACCTATAATTAACCTGACCTATCTATGTATATTTCGGGGTCCTAGTAGCTTATTTTCAGATTATTTCTATTTTAAGTAATTTTAAAGCACAACAAAGGAGTAGCTTATTTTCGAATACAAAACTCTAACAAGCAAAATAAATAAATATGCTGTAGACAATAAATAAATATGCTGTAGACAATAAATAAATATGTTATAAATAATAAATAAATATGCAGAAAAAATCAGGAGTAATTTATAAAGCGATTTTTGGTCAATTGATTATAATCACTACATAGTAAAGTCTAAATTTTACTAAGCAAATCGATTAAAGTCGCTTAAGTAACCTTGTTCAGCAGATCAAAATACGCATACTCTAAAAATTTCATAAAAATCAGAGAATTTTTTATTATTTGACTTTTAATTTTTATGTTCAATTGTTTTTTTTTACAAAAAAAACTGTTAAACATAAAAATTAAAAGGCAAATAATAAAAACTTCTCTGATTTTTATGAAATTTTTAGAGTATGCGCATTTTGATCTGCTGAACAAGGTTATTTACGCGACTTTAATCGATTTGCTTAGTAAAACTTAGACTTTACTATGTAGCAACGTTCATCGATTGTGGGAGTAGCTTATTTTCAGAACTAAAAATTTTGCTAATTATCTTTTGGTGCAACAAAGGGGTAGCTTATTTTGGGTCAAAGGCGTTTTGACATTTTTGGATCAAACCTGAGGTAGCTTATTTTAGGATATAGCTTATTTCAGAAACATATGGTATCTAAACATATAAATATTTGTGTTCTACTACTAGTGAAAATAAACAGCTTTTTGCAAATAATCTTGCTCAAGTTCGCAATTATTCGAAACTATTAAACAAAATCAAAATAAAATTTTGATATTAATAAATATAAATCAGATAGAGAATTTTCTGCCAAAAAGATATCATTTAAAGATATTAAGTTTTGCAAATCTTTGAAAGTAGTTAAAGATATTCAATTTAATTTTAATAGTAATCTTGATAGCATTCTTGCTAGTACTTTGCATATATCTAATAAAGATGAACGTGCTAGTAGTGTTACGAATCGGGCAATAAATCATAATCGATTAGTTAGTTGAAAATTTTTAGAAATTCGATTAATAGAGGGTGTGGCAACTTAGGGAAGTTGGTAAGTTGTCACTCTTCAAGTGGCAGGTCTAGGGTTCAAATTCCACTGACGACACTTTGAAAAATAGACCTGTGTTCCAGTAACTGTTTTCTGTCGATCAGTTGGGTACATTACCTATAGTCCTTGGTTACCATCTCGAATGGGAGCTTTCGGGCGAAGTTGTGTCTCATGACACAGACAAATCCAAAGAACTGGAGAAACAGAAACCTATTTGGCAAAACCTGAGTAAGGAGGTAGCAAAGATCTTCGATGGTGCTACCAAAACCAGAATATTGGACCGAAGCCGAAGAACCGGACGTCGACCTCAGGGACAAGGTCTACCAACCTGGCTGCCGGATTAGGTACTGGAGGAAAAGGACCTATGTTATAGAAGTAGGTACCAGGGGGAGAAAAACCATAATGGCACCTAATGCCAGGTAGATCAACCCTTTCGGACCAACTGGATTGGAAGTCTGGGATAACAGTAAAGGACCAGTAGGAAAGTGATAGTGGGTACCGGGTTGGAGCGAACCTTATAAGAGCAGAAGTAGGTAATGGTAGCGGTTGGGTATCCCCTGACTACAAGTTGTTCGCCTCGGTAAATGCGTAAGTTACCAAAGAGTAGGTGAATACCTGGTAGGACAGGTACCGCTCTACTAAGTTTTCTGTTGAGAATAAGCCGGATTGTACCTTTGGGTATAAGAAGGAGTCCTAAGGGCTCTTACAAAAAGGGACCCAGGTGGCTGAACTGACCGCATAGGTAACGCAAACATCCAGTGAATCTGTTAAAAGTCTAGGTGGGAAACTGAAGATCAGAGGGTTTAAATAGGCAATTCCTGTAGTTGGGTTGCAGATATGTAGAACCTTCGGGCGGACCACTTAAATTAGACACCAAAAGTGCACGTGTAGCTAGTTGTACTCTCATCTATGTAGAATCCAGATCATAAACAGAATAAAGTATATGCCCAAAACAGGCACTTTGAAATCGAAAAAAAAGAAATTCGATTAATAGTTGATTATGTTTAACTAATCAACTAATTGATTAATCGATTAATCAGTTAATCGATTAATTGATTATCAGTTAATTGATTGGTCAATTAGTTGATTAATCGACTAATCGATTACCATATATTCCCGAAAATAAGCTACTCTAAAAATAAGCTACCTCCTGATTTTTTTCAAAACTCTCAAAAAACGCATTGGTAGTTGCTACATATAAACCATTTTTTTACTAAGTAAACTTCAAAAGTTCAATTAAGTAAAGTTGTTCAGCGCATCAAAATACATCTACTGTAAAAATTTAGTGCCATTTGGACAACATTTATTAGACGTTTTTCAATTTTTTCAAAAATGTCTATACGCTAAAAATAAGCTATCCACGTTTTTTGTGTAATTTTTGGCCCAAAAAAGGGAACGTTTAAAGCATTGTGCATTATATGTTTTTGACTATTTAGTTAAAGTTAGGGTAAGGGTTAGTTCAGGGTTAGGGTTAGGGCATGTTTTATAGGTAAAATCACCTTCCTGCCATTTTTTATTAGTGCATCAATATAGGTTTGGGCATTAGTTTTCTTGTATTCTTCGTTTTCTCGCTTTTTTTCTTCTTTTTTCTTCGTCAGGCTGATCCGTGTTGATCAAAACAAACAATTTGATTGGCCTTATATCATGTGATTGCACAACGCTTTAAATGACCCCCAAAAAAGGTAGCTTATTTTCGGGAATATACGGTAGTTAAATATCTGATATGTACTGTATATACGATCTCTATATACTCTTTATTCAGTATAGTATATATTGGTATATAGACAACCAATCAATTAACCAACTAATCGAATAATTGATTAATTAGTTAATCAATTAATCGATTGGTTGAAAATTAATTAATCAATTAATCGATTAGTTGGTTAATTGATTAAAATCATGGTTCTAATAGTTATAGTCAATCAATTAGTTGCCAACGCGATCAACTAATAAATTAATCGATTTTTGATTCATATTACTACTTGCTAGTGATTTTGATAATATGTCATTTGAATTAGATAATTTTAATATTAATTCAAACATTTTTGAAATTGACCCAACTTCTAATTTATTTGATGATCTTGAAATCACTATTAATGATAATCAGGAATTTTCTAATAAAATTTTAAATAATTCTACCTACTTTGAACATTTTCAAAGCTTTTCTTCAAATAAAGAAATTGATTAGAAACATGAAGAATTTCCTAATGAAGCTTATGCTGATTTAATGGTTTTGGTTACTAAATATAAATTAAGTAATGCAGCTAGAAGTGCTATTATTTTATTTTTTTAATAAGTATTCAAAACATTCAAAATCACTATTACCAAAAAATATTAGACAAGGAAAAGAGTTTATAAATAATATTAAATCTAACTTGTTATATAAGAAAATCAAAGTATTAGATCTTAATGATACTAAGTATTTTTTATACCATATGCCATTAATTAGCTGTATTGAAAATATATTAAAAATTCCTGATATAGTACAAATTTTGAATTTGAATATAAAGAATTATAAACACTACAGAGGTATATATAACTTTTAATATTATTTGTAAATACAATATTTATTTTGTTTTTAATTAATCTATTTTTATTTTTATTTTTATTTTTTTTTTAAGGTGAGGCCTTGCTTATATCTTTATTATATAAGTAATTACATATAATATATAAAAACTTAAATTGTACAAGGACAAATACATATAAATTACATGCAAGAATAGAAGCTCAGACTAATTTATCTGTGACCTAAACCTACTAGAGTGGTCAAGACTCACCTAGATTTGGATGGTTAAAATATTGTTTGTAGGTGTACTGTATTTGATCCACATTATGGACCAAATGCTAATTTTTCGAAAGGCTTGGCCTATCGGTGGGCAATTATTAAAGTCAGAGTATAATTGGTTAGAAAGGCCGCAAAGGCAGCTGAATATATAGGTTCTGTGCTAGTGTGACCTTTTGTGAGATGGATATTGTTTTTGTATTTGGATGCGTTTGTATTTAGAGGGGATATTGTTTATTCTTTTCCATTGGGCGAGGAAGGTACAGTATAGCTTCCATATCTGTTTATATGTCTCTTCTGATAGTCTTAAAAGAATTTTGATAATGAATTGGGATGCTTGTTTATAAGATAGATCAAAGGGCTGTATTTCTTCGATTAGAGGTCTTGGGATAAGACCTTTGAGCATGGAGTTTAGCGAGTACAGGTGTAAAAAGGATAGGTTAGGGTTGAATACTGGATGAGTAAGAATCAATTGTACTAGTTTGTTTAGTTGGGTGGACGGGTGTTTTAAGCTCTTAGTAACCTCTTGTATAACCGAGTGAATAATTTCATTAAGGAGATAGGAGTTTTGGCAGCTGAGCCAGTGTAAAGGTGAATCAGGAAGATTGCAATAGAAGCAGTTAGGTGACGTGAATTTTTCTGGATATATTGTGTGGAAGTGTGAGTATATTGGAAGGTTGTTGAGAAGGAGTTTAATTTTGAATGATTTATAATGGTTAAGTTTAGGATTAGTAAAGTGGTTGGAACTTTTTTGGTTGTTGTTAAAATATAACCAGGTGGCATTCCAGTCTATGTAGTGAGAGAAGTGTGTCCACTCTGTGCAATGTTTTTGTGATGACCATATTGCAATTATGTGTGCTTTACAGATATCATCACCAAAATTTGTATAGGGATTACTATCAATTTTTATCATTATTGGATAGTAATCGATTTAAATCCCCCATGATGAGGACTATCGATTAAGATAGTAATCGATAATAATCGGTAATAATCGATAGATATAAGATTAAAAATCAGGAATAACAATACTATTATACTATATACTTATTTTTAAACGTTTTACAGATTTTTGCATGTTTTCGCATAATTTCACAAGGTTTCGCAATTTAATATAAAATTTTATATTTTTTATTTATTATTCTTATTAAACATTATATTTAATTTAAAATATATTTTAATCAATATTATATATTTTATTATATATTATTATACATTTTTTACGAAAAAATGAAAAAATGACAAAAAAAAATAAACCCAAAAAAATAATGGAAAAACAAACTGAAAAAAATAGTAATATTTTGAACCCTTTCGCACTTCATCACATAATGCTAGCTCTATACACTTATTTTTCTCACCCTGCAGTTAGCTATTATTTCTTTTCTTCTTTGTTTTAACTATAATATTCGCTTATATTTGCTAATATTCGCTCATATTCGCTACTTTCTAAAATAAAAAAATGCAAAAAAAAAAATGAAAATGAAAAATATTAATATTTTAACTACTTTCACACTTCGTCGCGTAATACTAGCTCTATACACTTATTTTTTTTACCCTGTAGTTAGCTATTATTTCTTTTCTTCTGTTTAACTATCATATTCGCTTATATTCGCTCATATTTGCAACTTCCTAAAAAGTGCTATAAAAAAAACAAACAAAAAGCAAAAAACGAAACTAAAAAAAATAACAAAAAAAAATACAACTGAAAAAAATAAATGATTATACTTGCTTATATTTGCTCATATTCGATTATATTTGCTCATATTTGTGACTTCAGAAATCGTCAAAGGTTTTAACAAAGTGCCAGAATAAAATAAATTAATAAAAATAAAACAAAAAAACAAAAACAATAAACATGAAACGAAAAAATAAATAAAACGAAACCTT
>QKWP01000009.1:195174-222556 GCA_003550325.1 Gigaspora rosea | reverse complement strand
AAATTAAAGTATAATGCTAATTATCGATTAATAACGCAATAATCGATATATAGCGATTTTGATTAGTTTGATGATAATCAATAATTGATTTACAACGATTACTTGCCTATTTTTCGTTATTAATAAATTTTTGATATATATCGATTTATAACAAGTTAATCGATATATAACATTTAATTTTAATCGATAAATCGATATATATCTGCTTAAAATATTTCGTGATGATTTCTGATGAAGCGCCTTGTTGGGCTTTCAACAGAGTATCCTTCCCACTGCAAGAGGAGGTATGGGTTGTATAAGTTTGCATGGTTGAAGAGTAGCTTATGTTTTATTTTTATTTTTTTTAAAGAATGGTAAAGAGATTATTTATAAAGAGTAAAATAATGAAATGCGGTGGAAAACTGCTCAAAATTCTTTCCTATAGGATCAAAACTTTTATCAATTATTTTATATTCAAATGCAACAAATTGTAACACATTGGGTAAAAGTCAGCTTTATCCAATATATATGTTACTAGAAAATATATCTACATGCCAAAGAAATAAGCTGATGCAAAGCAGTTATTGGGTTATTTGCCAATAATTAAAACATCTACTAAAAATAAACCAATAGTCAGACAAACTTTTCATAGATGTTTAGAAGTTATTTTAAATCCAATTTGACAGTTTTCGCATCCTGGTATAAATTTGTTAATTAATAACAAAATTGTTTGGACCTTTCCAAAAGTTTCAATTACTGACTTATAAATCAACAAATTCAAAACACCCTTGTTATTTTTGGTTAGTAAATAGAGATGATTTGGCAAATACAACCCATTCTAAACATGATTTGGTGCTTAGAAATCATAAAAATAAGTGAAACTGTCTTGATAATAGTAAAGATAATTCAGTATGTATAGAATTTATACCTAATTATTTTTGGAACTTTAAGTAAGTTTATTGTTTTATTTATTTTATTTTATTCTAATAATTTCAAATAATTTAAAAATATTTGGAATACTAAAAATATTTAAAGAATACAAAACAAACTTTATTTTAATAATTTCAAATTATTGTGAATTATTTTAAAATGGGTCTAAATATTTTAAATATATTTAGAATTTAAATGCAAATTTTACTTTTACAATGATTAATTAATGCTATTCATTTCGCAACTATGTGAATATTATTAAACTATTTCGAACTTTTAAATATTATTATAACTACACAATATATAATTCATTATTAACATTTATACTTTTATTAATTTTAGTGATATGAATATTTATGAAGCAACAGTTATTGATAGAATGCATCATTAGATTTGGGATTATTTAAACATCAAATTAATTTTACATGCAGTCTATTAAAAGAAAAATATGGAGCTTCAATTCTGGATACTATTGATAATAGATTAGCTAATACTGGATTAGTAGAAACGAGTAGAAACAGGCAGAAATGAGCGAAAGGTATTGAGACTAAAAATATTAGCTCTTAAATAAAGTTTTATATCAGGTTTTCTGTCCTTTGTTTATTTTTTTTCTTTTTAGTACCTTCATACTAACAGAACACTCTTTTTACAAAGCTTTTAGATTATTGTGCTAAGTATAAAAATTGCATAGAATACATAGAAACAAAATTTCGAACACTTTCATTATAAAACAAATATTTTTGATGTGAAGTGAAATATTCTTTGTAAAAATATTATTTTGAAGCCAATTTCGAAACAATATTGTTTTACGTTCATTTTTTTTAGAAACTTGTTATATTTTTTTCAAATAGACTTACACAAAATCTTTTAAATAAATTCTTGCTTTTCATATATAAAAAATATAACGGATATATAATTAAAAAAAAAATGTGTATAAATTATCCTATGAATACTATTATGTTTATATAAATGTATATAAATTATCCTACTATTATGTTTATATAAATGTATATAAATTATCCTACTATTATGTTTATATAAATCCAATTATCACATAATGTGATATAATTGATTGGAGTCAAATTGGCCCATATGGCTAGGTTTTTTTCTCAGCTTTCACCCTGTCATATTATGATTGGCTAAAAGTAGCTCTAAAAGTTATTAGATAATCAATTAACCAAAGTTAAATGACCTTCTTAAGTATTTGAGCCGTGAAATGACCTTCTGACTGGTCATTGTCATTTGAGTCATTTGGGTCATTTTCATTTGCCATCCCTGCTCATTTAAAGTCATTTGCCATCCCTGCTCTATAGTGATGCATCGACGTCACTACCTAAATTTTATATGACGTAAAGGTGCCGCATCTACGCACTCCAGTTATCAAATATTCACTAAACAACAATAACTTTAACGAACCGACTTTAATGATTTATTTATTATATTACACAATTTTTTTCACTAACGAATGTCTGCTACGTCTTTAATATGGTAAAAGCATCAAAATGAAATAATCCAATAATATGACAACCGCGTACAAAAAATTGACATTTTAGATGGTTTAAAAAACTATATACTTTTGTTTTAATCATCAATATTTATATCATGCATGCCAAACTTCATTCCTTTAAATTTGATACTACCTAATAATTGAACGATTATAATTATATCCAAATGTTGTCTAATCTTAAATCATTTGTTTGTTCATTCCTCCTTATTTCATAGCAATACATGCTACCATCTGCATATATCAAGTAAAGGTTATAGAAATACAAAGAAGGATCTTGTAGGTTATCATTTTTTACGACAAACATTCCTAATCGAATTGAATAAAATTAGCCATGAGAGTATCCAAAAACGTATATAAAGAATTTCTTACCTATCAATGGTGCGTTTGGTAAAGGAATCTGGGGAATGAGTTTTTCGTCATAAAGATCATAATGCTCAATCCCTCTAACACTGATTCCTCTTTAAAACAAATAAATAAATAAAAAAAAATAATTATAGTTTAAGTCTATTTTTATATTATTGTATATAGTAATGAATAACTTACTTGAGAAGCCTAACCAGTGCAACCTTTCCTTTCTGACTTGCGACAATTGCGAGTGAGAGATCGGGAATCCACTGAATTACATTTATGAATAAAAACATTCAACACACACGTATGTGCAATAGATATATGGAAAACAAAAGATAGACATGGATAACATACCTCGACCATATTTAATCGATCATTTGAATCCAAATGTCTCGCTCTCCTTGGATCATTCCGACATACGACGCCCAATGATGAGCTCATGATGGATAGACCAGATTTAGGATCAAGAAGAAATAAATCATGCTGCGTGCCAAATAACACAAGGTCCTGAGAAATCTTTGGAGCTCTCCCTTTCTGCGTTTTATGCATCTCCAAACGATCCATTCCAATCTTTTTCCGGTTCAAAAATAACCTGTAAAATTGTTCATTTCCATATGAGTTATCAGGAACATCTTCGAAGAAGTCTTGGGCTCTGGGACGCGCGTAAGTTGGATTATAGCTTGGAGATGTGGGTGTATATTGAGGCGACATCGGGTCATAATGTGGTGATTCTGGAGCGTAGTTCGTATTAATTGGTGAATACTCTGGTGACATCGGAGAATAAACAGGGGATTCCGATCTAATATGCTCAGAATTAAAGGGTGACGATGAAAATGTTGTAGTTATATGCTCCTGAGATGTGGGAATGTCATTAACCGATGGTGTCGGTTGTGGAGGTGAATAAGCTGTCGGTGGTGTATGTGGTGGATTTGGTCCGAGACCAGATGTCGTTGAAGAACTTGGTTCTAGCATATATTGAGGCGTCGCTGGTTACAATAATTAATGGATTTCAGTATTTCGAAAATTTTCATATAATAGTTATAATAGTTGAAGTTTTAATAACTCATTACCTGGAGAATATGCTGGGGAATTACTAGAGAAATAAATTTCCGGCAAAATTTGTTGAGCTATCGGGGTTGATGGAAAATGACTGACATAAACAATGGGTGACGGATATCTTGGTGAATATGTTGAAGTGTTTCCATTCTCCGTGCGTTCGGATAATGATATTTCATCACCATTTTGAACATTAAGATTATTACTATATATATCTCGAGTTTCAGCACTTGGTGACCATTCATCATCAGACATATCATCTGGAATAGGGGTATGTGAGCTATGATCATGATCTGAATCATCCGATGATATATTTTCGTTATTATTATTTGTTATTTGAGCATCCGAATAGTTAGAATCATTTTCTTCATCCTCAGTTTCAATTGTTTCAATTGCTCCGTAATCATTATAAACTAATGATCTTATTTCTGTACTTTCATCATAACCATCTTCATATTCAGTATCCAAAGGTAAAAATCTGATAGCGGGACGTAAAGCTGTCGACATACCACTATGAAGCT
This sequence comes from Gigaspora rosea, assembly GCA_003550325.1. Classification (NCBI taxonomy): domain Eukaryota; kingdom Fungi; phylum Glomeromycota; class Glomeromycetes; order Diversisporales; family Gigasporaceae; genus Gigaspora; species Gigaspora rosea. The sequence goes on along the minus strand of QKWP01000009.1, from coordinate 218,215 downwards.
CATTATCTCTTTCTGATTCAGATCCTGTATATACACGACCAACACGACTTCGTGATTGGTCATGAACATCTTTGCATGTACGAAAATTCCGTGACGTGTTATTTGCATTCTTGAAATTTGATGCAGAAACAAAACATACAGACCAGCCCCTATTAGAATAAGTTGAAATAAATTGGTAAGGATAATCAACATATACAGGTATTAAATTAATGTATGTGATTCCTTAATCTTACCATTCACTAGAAACTTCCTGAGAAACTATAGTTTGCCCTGTATTAACGTTCCAGATTCGACATGATTTATCGATACTACACGAAACCAAAAACTGTCCACAAGAACTAAACGATATATTAGGTATATTGTGTCTATGACCTCGAAGTGAATATTTTGGCTTGCAACTCATGTCCTGACTATCAGAGAATTTTGCTAATTTTTGTAATCCGTATTGTAGGTTGAAAATTGTGATTTCATGTGAATTAGCACTAACTGCCAATAGCCGCCTTGGACCATTAAGTGCTATACTCCATGTGGACTCATCATTTCTATGGGAAATATATATTTTTGGTATTATACATATAAATGATAATGTATTTGTTAAAAATAATTATCTTTTACAATTGTTAATAATCTCACTTGAAATGTAGCGGATCTTTTTCAAGGTTTGAAGTATACCAAACATGAATGTCGCCAGATTCGTCAACGCTAACAAGCACTTCCTCATACCCAATCTCTCCCACTTTAATAGCATTAATTATATGTTGCTATAATATATAACGAACTAAAATTAAATAATCTTTAATGGACATATGATTTTAGTATAGTAATCATTCTTACCTCCTCATCATCATGAGAAGTTGAATCTATAGGACGGTTGAGCTTTTTGAATGGTTTTTTTGGTGTATCATCTTCGTCATGATATGAGTTCAGTCGGTACGCGAAAATAGAATCATAAATAGCCACAAAAAAGATATCTTTAAACTTGTTAGACACAGCTGTAAGATTCATCCTCTAGAATCACATAGCACGAAATGATTAATTGCAAAACATAGTTAAAACGAAAAATAAAATAAAGTGATCATTCTTACTAAAGGATAACATCCTTCCACTGAAATCGGATGTCTTTCATATACAGTATGAACCTATTAAAAATTGATGAATGCTATATTAATATAATGATAAAATTTAGACGATATGAATTAAGTATTGAAATGATCAATACCAAAAGATCATGATATTCTTTCATATTGTTATCTCACTTAGTTAATCTTAAGAAATAGGTTTAATTAGGTACCTTAATTAAGCTAATTTTGATAATTATGCCATTATCATCACTCACTTTATTGGTGAAATATATATATATATATATGCCGTCTCAGTTCAATTATACTTTCATTTTCCAAATTAGCTAAAATTAATAACTTTATAGTTAGCAAATTAAATTTAGAAGAAAATTTTCTATTACACCAAATTATACTAAAATTCTATACATACGCAAAGCATAAATCACTAATACACTTTAAATTACTTTTGCCATTAAACAATTTAAACCTAAACCTATTTTTATAGACAGTAAGGGCTAGCGTAAATTTCACCAAAACTACCAAACATAAAGCTAATTTTAATAGCTATAATAGCGGCTTACAGTTTAAAAATCTACCTTTGCGCGCGTTCACTGCGAACGAGAAACTAAGTTTTTTTTTTTTTCCAACATTGTTGCTGATCATAGTGAAATCAGATCATTGTGAAATTTGGGGCCCTACCAAAATCCACCTATACTCTTTTAACCCTAAACACTAAACTATAAAAAAAAAAGGCCAAAAATTTTTAATATGATTGGCTAGTAATAGAGATTATATAAACAAGTATCAGGTATAACTTATACTATATTATTTTTATTTTTTTTGGTATTAATAAGATGAGCTGTACTATATATCAGATATATTATTAATTGAAATATGTATTTCAAATTTTAATCAATTTGCACAACTCTATAATAGAAAAAAATAATTTTTTAACCCTTTTTTTATTGTAATAATAAATTTATCTGACAGCTTAACTATTTTTACTAATTGAAAATTGAGCTCTAACTTATTAAGTGCTTAAAAGTATTTACTAATTTGTACATATATTAATTAATACTAACCTTAATAACAAATATATTATTAATAATACAAAAAAAGTTATAAAGAAATTTGCAAATAGCATAAAAAATTATTATATATACTGTAATTAGTATATATACATACAGTATATTAATAATCTGTATAAAAAATATTAAAAAAAAAATAAAGATATCATGTAAAATAAATTTAGTCTAGATTTTAATTCTTTTATAAATAAAAAAGCTTATATCTTAGGTTTAGGCCGCAGATAAGTATTTAGGTTTACTTAGATATATGTCTGTTTTTATTCTTAGCGTTAGATTGAAAAAAATGAAATTTCTTTCAGTATTTCTATTAAATTTAATAAAGATAAAAGCAAGATCTCACCTTTAACATTTAAAAAAAAAAAAAGCTTATATCTTTTATTAAACTCTAATAAACATCATCTTAATATTGTAATTCTATTTTACAGTCTCCACGTTTACATACACCGGGAATGTTGATAAAGAATTCTAGTAGCCAATTATAACACGACAGGGTGAAACCCGCGCAAGTAAAATCCGCTATGATCATCACATGAAGGTGAAATCCGCTTTTACATAATAAACAATCAAACGCGGATTTCCTAACCTGATCTATTACTAGCTAGCTGCGCGGGCTTCACCCTATCGTATTATAACTTTAGAAATATATCATGATCCGACAACCGGACACGTTGATCGTTCTCGAAGATTACTTAACATTCTTTTTTAGAAATCGATAAATTAATTTTTAGCAAAATTCTGGAGACTGTCAACACTTACGTACAATACGTATTTTTACAGGGGTGTAACCAAATTTCCGGGTCGGATGCGTCGGATCTAGGTCCGCGTCTTAGTTGTTATTAGCGGGTTCTATAGCAAAATTATCAGCTGGGCACTTTTTACTTAACGATCTTGCTATGATTCCGATGCACTCCGATGTATTCCAACGCGGAATGTTGGTGACCCCGTACGTACCGTACGTACGTAAGTACGGTCGGGAAGATCTCCTCAAGAACATTAACATTTTATCAATGAAGTCATACCCATTCATTAGGCAAAAATGTTATTTTGATGAATTTATCAAAAGCAAGCATAGACCTTAACCTTCTTTGAATATTAATTCAAATACTATAAACGATGTAAGATTACGTATATTTACGTAATTTTGACACATAATATGCAGTTTCCGAGATCAAATGTTCGGTGAGAAAATACAATTCAGATCATTGAATCAAATGATGCAATAGTACTGGCTGAACTTGGTAATTTATAAATAACGTGATGAAATTCATGAAAGCTGATTTACCTGTTACTGTAAAATTACGTATTGTAGGATTGTAACTTTCGTAACACAACCCTGTACTGTATTAGCGCTTTCCAATGCCATTTAGGCTTAAGTCCAATTGGCCCAAATTCGTAGTTTTTTTATAGTCATAACAACTATGTTGTTAGTCGAAATACCCTATTTAGTGTCGAATTATGACATTATTTTTGTCGAAAATGTCAAAATTCTAAATTTGACTAAAACCATTTTGATCAATGCTGCTTCAACGCCTAGATTACCAATAGCATCATCCAAATCATCCGACCTTTAATAGTCATGAAATGCAGAAGCGTTATTTCGAATTTCGGCATGAATTAAGCATAATTTAGGCCGAGATTCGAAATTACACCCCCTGCGGTATTTAAGAAATTTATTTCTACTCCAATTTTTTTTTTCATAATATATAATAACAATTACTAATATCACTCGTCACTGAATTTTTTAACTCAACTGCTTTCATACAATATTCAAAAGCTTCATTTGTTTTCTTAATACTGTACCAATACCATATTAATAATTGTAATCAAGTGCACGAAGTTGTTTAGAGTCCATTTTTTTTAAAGAAAAAAAAAATCCTGCACTCATAAAATACTAACTTTAATTGTCTGGAATGTAGTTGAGTGCATTTAATATTTAGCACATATACATATATGCAAACCAAATAATTTGGACAATTCGACATTATTTAGACATTTCGGCATTATTTAGAATTTCGGCATGTCTAAACATTAAATGTCGAAATATTTCAAACAATTTCAGCTAGCAACATTAATAACAACACTGCCTAGTGCAGCCGCCTCCGGTCAGGACTTTTGTAAAAAAAAAAAAATCAAGATAGTCAGCACAAAATTACCATAATACAGTAATACCGAATACGAATACATGCAGAGTAGTTCCTATATTGGTAATTCATTGGTTTCTATAGCGATAGGAGGTATATTTGATGTTAATACACAATAAAGTATTTTTACATTTAGTACAACACACAAATTTCCAAAAACTATTATTTGAATCACATGTAATAAAATCTAGAAATTATGATTGGATTCATTTTTGTTTTGGATACATTGAAAAAAATCATACTAACATTTTTTAAAGAATTGTACAGAAGACATATTTAAAAATTAATTTTTGTTTTGATTTGTTTTGTTCACAAGATTTCATCGAATGTCACGGTACCACGATTAAATTACTTGCAGAAAATTATTATTTAAACAGCGTTTATGTTAAATTTTTCAATGACATCCTTTTCATCTAAAAATAAATGGATGGCAGAGCATCATTTTTAAAAGTAGTTCACGGCCTTGTGGTTCTCGCTCTTTTAGTGGTTTTCTCTAATAATTTGTATTCTCTGATTAAAAATGTGAACGTAGTAACACAGTCGTTTACGGTTGAAAGAGTGAAAAGTTTGGTTCCTCCAGCATTGACATTTTGTATTACAAGACAAGTGGCATATAGCTTTACTTTAGAAGTTTATGGAAAAGTAGTTGCTACGGGAAGCACACCTGCAGATTATCTTAGTACTTACAATAATGAAACCGTGGAATTAAATGGGCTAACTAATGTAGTTTATAAGTGTTGGGTATGTAAATAAATCTATTGCAATAAAATATTATACTGTCTGTCTTGTTAATCATTTAATCATTTAATCTCGTGGATAACAGATCATAAAAACACCAAGTGACTCGGCAGTTATAGTAAATCCATCCCCAAATCCTATGGCAGATGATATACGATTTAATTATACCCGTATATTCGACATTCCTGGACGATTTCAACCTGCTGATCCAATAGTCTTAAATGTTTTCGATCCATTAAAGCAAAAAACTAATTTTGAAATTCGCCAACTTTTATTACTTGACACAGATGTTAATCGTGCAATTAGCTTTTCAAGGACTAAGTCAATTAGTTTAAATAAAACTGTCACTAATGACATCACATATAATATTATAGATGTGTTTAGAGATAATCTTACAATGACAACGCCTAATAATGCTACTAGTTCAATTAGAATTAGTCCAGGTTTGTCTCTTTTATTACCATAATTTCTCGTTAATTTTTAGAGCATTTAATAATGTGATTTTCTTTTTATATTAGCATCATTTGAAGTAGCTATAACAGCTGATGTGGTACTTACCGATCCGTGGGCGGTCGTAATATTAAGTGTTACATTATTAGGAGTATTGCTTAGTTTTTATTTTGCTTTAGTTGGACGAGGTAGATATAGACCATGGGGATTGATTCATTACATACTTCGATATTTTCCGGTTGAACACATAAAAGAGAGAGGCAATGAACTTTCTACTCAAGAAGAAGGTTGGAAAGGGGATGCAAACGCAGAAAAAGCGAATGAACCGAATATGTCGGAAATATTAAAAATTTATTTGGATAAATTTGAGCTTGCAAAATATGACAGATATTGATTATTTAATAATTATTATATTTTAATAATTTTATCCCATATATTAACAATTTGTTTAATTTATTTAAAAATTTTTCATATGTAATTTACAAATTTTCATATTACTTTTTCATATTCTTTTGTTTTTTTAAAAAAAAATTTTTCGAAATTTCCAATTTGAATTAAGCAAAAGTTCTTGCAATAATTTTAATTCATTTAATTAATTTTATGTATGATATATTAAATAAATAAACATGATCGTTATTTCCTAATCAAGCAGGCCGGAAAATTATTTCAGCGTGCCGATCCCGCGATTTGCATAATTTCAAGAAATTCGACGCACTCACTCTCAAAAATCAAGATATTCTATTGGCCAACAGGCATGTATTGGGCGGAATTATCAAGTCGACCTAAATTATATTCAACGCCGAGTAGGTTGGAATTTGGTAATATAGCGTTATTTTCTGAACCAAAATTTCATGAATTTTTAGTCATAATACTGGCCAAGTTGTCATGGTGTCCGGTGTATTTTTAACAACAGTTATCGAAGTTAACGATTAATTAATGCAGACCAAACTTTTTATCGTATAATACTTTAGAATGGGTAAAATTCATAAATTTATTTCAGATCATGCGATATGATTTTAATGAATACGTTTCATTAATTCTAATAACTTAGAATGCTATCATAAACAATACTTATTAAGGATTTCCGGTTTATAATAGCCATGTATATTTGCTATATGTCACGTGGTTTTCGGTACCCAGCACGTGGTGATCGAATGTTATGATCGAGTTAGTATAATGATTGCATGAGCGATGATTATAGTATGATGCAAGTGTATTAGTAATTAATAAATAGGGCATCGATCCTAAGGAGGAAGTGCCTAGCTTTCATGCTCTTAATAGCTTTTAGCTTTAGCTTTGTGCTCACCATAACTTTGTGTTAACGAACTGTATATCTCTTAGTGAATAAACAGTGAAGTGTGTCAACAGAATAAGTGCCAAGCGAGACTACGAAATTAATATAAACATTTGAGTTAGATATTAGATCCGGTGAGACTATTAACCCTTCGACACTATATACCACAAAGTTACGTTAATCCGTATAATTTGCAATTTACCGGATGCATAATTTGAAATTTACCGGATCATAATCCTGGACCATATATAAATCGTACTTGATCACGTGCAAATACGTCGAATCTTCAAGTAAAGATTTCTCGATAACAACCCAATAGAATTCCATCAAATTTGTCAGAGCTCTATCGAGAAATCTTTGCTTAAATTTGGATGAATTCTCCACCTCTTAGAAAAATACCCGTGGAAGAAAATTTCCACAATTTAAACAAAGATTTCTCGATAATGAAATCCGATGAAAAATTTTTTAAATAATTTACAAACTAATAGGTTCATTAAAAAGTTTTTTTGTAGAATTCTACTATGTAGTTTTCAAGTTTACTTTCATTCAAAGAGTAAAATTGGCTATATTTTTTTGACCCCTCCCCCCCTACTTATTGAGAAAAACGTTATCGTTCGTCCAACCCCCCCTCTTGTATAACGTTATTTATGGATGCCCCCTTACGATACAAAAAATAGCTTTTATTATTTTATTATACCAAATCAATAACTTAACCAGATTAGCCAAAAAATCATTTAGCAAATTTTTACAGGTGTCCCAGAAATTACAATAATACTGTAATAGCTGTAATTAAAATTTGCAGAAATAATTAAAATTTTTTCCATCAATGTTTACATAGTACCTGCCAGATAAATTTTCAATTTCTAATATTTATTATCCATTTTGTCCACTTTTGTCCACATTACTTAGAAACTTGGAAAAATCTAAATGTTTCTTCTAAATGTGCTCAATTTTACATCATGACAATATGGAGTCTTTGCCTTGAAAATGATCTTATGGGACTATGCAGATTATATGATTAAAAATTAAATTTTCTAGCTATCCAGTAATCCAATTCAAATAGACTTTTTTTATTTTGTAAAACTTCCTAAACTTTACAAAATAAAAAATTATTTAAATTGAATTACTGAATAGCTAAAAATTTTAATTTTTATTTATAAAATCTAAATTGTTCTATAAGGTTAAAGACCCTGTATATTTATAAGTACTCAAGCATCTCTTTTAGTGTGATTGCTAGTTATTTAGTTATAGAGATTGTGCACAAGTGCTATGATTAATTTGAAGTGCCAAAGATTTATATTGCAAAATTTGGAATTTAAATTTAGCAATCAGTACAATTTTATTATTTTTAATTCAATTGTTTTTGTATTGACTTTCTTTATAATTAATTGAAGGATTTCTAACTATAAAAATTGGCAATCTATTAAAATTAATTGGCATTTCAAAATATTCTATGTTTACTTTCACCTTCATAAGTTATAGCTATACAATATTTTCTTTATTTTAAATAAAATAATAGCAACTCTTTGTTCAAACATAAAATGTCTTTTACCTGATCTTATATAAAGTCAAAATAGATAAACAAGATCTTTATTTATATGGCTTGTAAGTATAAAGATCATTTTATAGCTTGCTATTTACTGTAAAATCAGTTTTTAATTCAATTTCATAATATTATCTCAATTCTCAATTCATTATTATTCTTAAACTACTCTATTTGATGATTATTAATATTTAATTTATGATCCATATACCAAACAGTAAAATTATATAGTAATATATAGAGTGCTCTATATTAAAAGGGCCTATTTTTACAATTTTTTAAAACATGAGTTTTTTATTAAATTCATGTATATTTTAATATGATTGAGATTTTTCAATATAATAAAAAAGCAATATAATATAAAAAGAAAAATTACATAAGGCTGCATAGTGCCAACATATCACGAAATTATCTAATAGTTATTTGCCATCTTTAACTAATCAAAATTGTAAAATTTAATTAATTCTGAATCAGTCTAAAAATCAAAACAAATGGTTAAACTAAATTATTTCAAAATGTTTTTTAATGATATCTTGTGATTACAACTCTCCCTAATGATCACTTGTACCAAAATTTTCACAACAAACAGAAAACAAAATTTGCTGGAATAAGAAAAAGCACAACAAAGTGATAGTTTTTATAAAGGTCAACAAAGTGCTCTCACTACTTTCTCACTTGGGGATTCTCTCATATATATAACATGCAAACCAAAAACATTAGTATACAAAATAACTGGCAAGAAGTAGCACCTTTGTATACAAAATTTTGGAAAAAGGTTTTTCGTCAACGAAGTTCTTTGTTTGTAGCTCACAAGGAGGACAGCAAATAAGTACTCCAATACACTCGTTAGAAAATTTAAAGGTCATAAATCAAACACCTACTATTATATTTTTGCTTTTTTTGAAGTTTTTTAAAAATATTTTTGGCAACAAAAAGTGAGAAATTCGGCATACCACCTTCAAAAGATCTGCATTGTTTATTAGTTTCAAATTGGAAACAAGAGTTATGAGAAATTCACAGTGCTGCTTATATGTAGGACAGAGACTAATATTGATTGATTGGAGAACATTCTAGAAAATTATTGCAAGGTTAACTCTACTCTGAATGTGATTTTATATATAATATGGACTAAATTTAGAGTAGGGCTAAATTTAAGAGTATTATATAATTTTTAAATTTAAATGTATTTTCTGTTAGTTTTGTTTTTTTCTTTTTTTTTCTTTTTTTTCCATATCAGGATAGACTTCTTTTTTTTGTTTTTTCTTTTTTGTATCAGTTTTTTTTTCTTTTTGATATTTCTCATTTTCTTAGTAGTTTGTTTTTACTTTCTACCTTTTTCATTTTGCCCTTTATGAAGAAGGAAAAATTTTAAGAAAAGGAGTATGATCCTGACATGGCATTAACAACCGATTAGTAATATTAAAATTCAAGTTTTGAGTAAGTTTAGAGCTCTGACAGAGATAGATATGTTATATGGCAAGTCGCACCTGGGTACTTTGGTATCAAGTAAGTCTTTATTTGGTTAAAAATGTATTATATACTTTTGAAATAGCAGTTATTGCATTAGTCACTATATTATTTACTAATAAATGAAGATAAATCGTCTAACATAAAAAAAAAAGATATCTTGTGATCTACTGGCACAATTTTGAGATTTTACCACTATTAGAATCACAAGAATGTGCTCTACAACATTTGTTAGTTGAAGAAAAAGGTTAGCTTAGTAAAAAAAATCCGTTATTGCTCTGACAATATCAAATTCCTATTGATTTTTCCCAATTTTACTATATATGGGGGTCCGGTACCTAAGTGACTTTTTATATTATAAAATTTTGTTTACATGAAGAAGTCAAAAATCAAAAAAAACCGCAAAAATATAAAAAAGATAGTCTAAACCAGTGTCTGAAACTCAATTTTTAAATTAGTTGCGGGCTGCAACTAAATAAAAAAAAATAGTTGCAGATTATAAGAATTTATAAAATTTAATCAAAATTTATAAGTAAAATTTGCAAATTTATGTGCGGAATTTGCATATGCACTTCAGATTTTGGTTGAAAATTTGTTGCGGTCCACAAACTCTACAACTCAATTTCAGACACTGGTCTAAACCCATTTTGGTGCATTAAAAAATGCAGAGAAGGCAATTTTACCTATATATATACCCTCTCCTAACGGTAAACCCTAATTATAACTAAAATTTCAAAAGTTACATAGGTACAAGGCTATATTTAGGGATCTGTTAAAGCGGACGGTCTATGGGCACGTACCAAATCACATGATTTTGCATGTACCGATCATTACATGACCTAGACGTACGTAAGTATCAAAAATAGAATTTTTCTTAAATTTTAGACACATTTTTTCGACAATCAACTAACTGAATCTAATGAAATTTTTTTTACACAATTCTACAAATTAGTAAAACTTATTTTAAAGAAAATTTTATCGAATTCAATCAAGTAGTTCTCAAGAAAATATGATTCAAAGTTTGCAAATTTACACTGTTTCTAAAAAAAATAGCTGCATAAGAAAATTTCTAAACTTTGAATGAAAAATTCTTTAACAACTATCTGATAGAATTCGATAGACTTTTTTTTAAAAAACATCTATAAGATGATAAGATTCATAAAAAAAAAATTTCATCGAATTTTATCATTCAAAGTTTGAAAAAATTTTGAAAATAGCCGGAACGAAAATATCTTGACAACTACTTGATTAATTCAATGAATTTTTTTTAAATAAATTCTACTATTTAACCGAATTTATTTAAAAAATTTTCATTGAATACTTACTATCAGGTAGTTGCCAGGAAATTTTCGTTCAAAGTCTGGGCTATTTTTTTAAAGATGGTAAAAATTTTTACAAATTATCTTGATAAATACTCAATAATTTTGGCAAATTTTTTTTTATTGAATCCTATTATTTCATTTTTAAAAAATTCTATCGAATTCTATCAGATAGTTGTTAAGAAATTTTCATTTTAAGTTTTAGAAATTTTTTGAGCAGCTATAGCGATTGGAATTTTTCAAACTTTGAATCAAATTTTTTGATAGAATTCAATGAAATTTTTAAATAAATTCTACTAATTTGTAGAATTGTTTAAAAAAATTCATTGGATTCAGTTTGTTGGTTGTCAAAAAAAATGTGTCCAAAATTTAAGAAAATTCTATTTTGACACTTAGTAAGTCTAGGTCACGTGATGATCAGTACGTGCAAAATCACGTGATTTGGTACGTGCCCGTTAAGGTGTCCAGGATTATGATCCGGCATAATATGCGCATAATTTGCGATTTTTACTATATGAACACACTTTCATGCAGCATGTAAACAAAATTTGATTGGTTAAATGAATAAACTGGTGACTGTAATCACCTGACTTGTTGTTCTTTTGAAATTTTATTGGCTAATAACTCAAAATTCGCATAATTCGCATAATTTGCAATTTACCGGATGCATAATTTGGCATTTACCGGATCATAATCCTGGACACCCTAGTGCCCATAGACCGTCCGCCGTTAAAGCCAGGTGCCATCACGTGACTTGCAGCCAATCAAATTGTAAATTTTGATAGTCACGGATCAGCCCGACGAGACAAAAACAAAGAAAAAAAGTGAAAAACACCCAAAATACAAGAAACGAGTTCTAAACCTGTATCGGAGCATTAATAAAAAATGTCGGGAAGGCAATTTTACCTACAAGACATTCTAAACCCAACTTCTAACTAACCCTTACCCTAATTTTAATTAAATAATAAAAAACATATAAAGGCACCTGGCTTTAACGGTCCCCTATATATGGTAATATATGCAGCTCCTGTTTGATATATGGATTACGAATTAATGAATTTCATTCGAAATTTTCTAGTGAATGTCAGATATTGAGAAAATTGAACAAATGAATATTGAGTACTTATTTTTTGACTGGACCAAACCTCTAGATCAAGTATTTGACTGTCAATTTTTTGTTTGATTGTGCTGAACACTAATGTAGACTATGATTTTTTATATTTGCTCTAGTAAAAGCCTAGTAAGAAATTAGATTTGTGAATACAGAAAATTTCATTATAGCGATCTGTAAATATATTATGCTAAATTAAAGGTCTGTAGAACTACATTTGAATTAATCTTTAGCACGTGGTTGTTTATCTTCCGAAAAAATGCTTGGCATTATAACATTCGGGATTTGTTAACACAAAGACAAGACTTAGTCTGTCAGACAAATATAGCGCATATGAACGTATACACGTACGTACTGTACATACATGATCTCTGCATGTAAAGTACAATATCAAGTTTTTAAAAACATTAAGGACGGCGATAGAAACATCCTAGCATGTCAAAGTTTGTGTAGGACATGACACGTTATTAATAATGTATATATTTTATTTTAAAAAAAAATCAATTTCTATTTAATTTAAAAATTAAATTAACTGTTTAATAACCTATTTATGCTATAATTGTCTAAAACAAAAAGTGGAATTATCTGTAGCAAAAATTGCTGAATGTGGAAGTTTAACTTAAAACAGGAATTAAAACAGGAAAAATAGAATATTTTTGCCAGTTAAAACTCAATTTCTGAATGTAAAAAATAAAGCTCGTTTTGTTAATTGTATAAATTCAGAAATAAATTAAATGCATGCATGTTTATGTCAAATTGCACACCAACCAATAACAATGAGAGTTATCGAGAAACATATAATTATTAATAAAGAATTGTAAAAAAATTAAATGTTTTAACGTCGTACGTGTCGGATATAATTTACTTTGTAATCAATAAAAAAAAATAAATATAAATTGCCACATCGGTTTTTTATACGAGATGTTGTCTATTTTATCCATTTAACACGACCTTTATTTTAAAAAGCCTTTCATTCACACACTCATTGCTATTGTTTCAATACAAATAGTAAATTCCATCATGGTCTTATCACGTAAACACCTTCTTATACTTGTATTCCTCGCGATTGCATTTGTAATGATGGCTTCTGCGAAGCCATCCCTTAATATTTCAAAGAATGGTGAAAAGGTTTTTGGAAAACAACCTATGCTACTAGTTAGTAAGAAAAAACTCGAGCCTTCTAGGTAAGGTTTTCTTGAAAAAATCTAAAGAAAGAAAGAAAGAATGAATGAATATATTTAACTGATATAAATATTTAATTTACAGTAAAGCATCCACATCCTACACCACCACCACCTATACTGCCCCTACTACCCCTACTACCTCTACTACTACTACCACTACTGTAATCAGCAGTACCTCTACTACCTTCACCACCACACCCACACCCACTACAACGTGAGTCACTATTTTTAAATATTAAAAGGAACCTTATGTCATATGCTAAAGTTGTCATGTATATTAAACAGATCAATTGCTCAAGCTGCACTTCCTTACCCCATCGCCACTCAATCTACTCATACTTACGAAGAAGAGGCATACCCAACTTATCAAACTACTACTGATGATGATGATTATAACCAACCAACTGTTGTAGTTGCGGGCAATACCTCTAAACCATCTATTATTGTTGTTTCGGGCCCTGCAGGAAATTCAGTGGCCGAAGAACAGACTTCAATGGGTTGTCATCAGAAAAGTTCGGCTTTAATAATAAGTGCGCTTGTTATATTGGCTTCTATAATTTCCATGTTTACTTTATAAGAATCCATCTTTTTTTTTTTTTTTAAAAAAAAAAAAAAAATAATAATAATAATAATTTCAAATATTATAATTTATAATGAATTTACATTTTAAAACTTAAAACTAATTTATGATCTTTTTTTCTAATAGCTATTTATTTTGTCATCTTGTTCTGCGAATTTAAAGCATTTTTATGGCTACCTTGATTTATAATTTTGTGTGTTAAATAAATGGCAAAACTCATTATAATAAATAAAGGCCGGAAACGCGAATACTTTATCTATTATGACCAAAAAAAAAAAAATTTTTTTTTAATATTGAAGAATAATAAGAAAGTTTAATTTTATTTAATTGAACCCTTTGTATATAGCAGATAGTACATGTTCATTAATTATTTGATGTAGGGATAATAAAGTTTGTATATATATTTGTACATATTGATTTATTATTATTAAGATTTAAAGTAAAGTGTCCACGGAAGGCCTATTGAAAAAAAATCTGGTTGAAGGTTACAAAATTACTGAAGTTGATAAACGTGGTCGAACAACACCTCGTCAAATGTGTAATATTGCAAAGACTCGATTTAATTGATCGATTAAAAAGGTCATTTGGATAGTGTATTAGTAAAACTTTTATTCGTTTGCCATTTCTTTTATAATTAATGTTTGATTTAATTCATTCACAGAAATTTACATAACGATTACTTTTGACAGTTTAAAAAGAGAATGTTACAAAAAGTGATACTAATTTATAAAGTTTGAACCCAAACAATTTGTACTGGTGATAATTGGAAACTGTGTAGTGGAAATGGATAAAAGATAAATCACACGTATTAGTAGTACAAATAGTTTTTTCCTTTTTTAATGAGTGTGTGTAAATACTATGTTAATCATAAACTTGAAAGCCCCAAAGTCTCATTTTCCCTTGGCAGCACCCAAATATTCATTCTTTGACCAATTAGGATAGTCTTATCTCAATTTATTCGACATTTACGTATTTATGTCTAAAAAGTGATTATGTTATGAAAGGGTGAAACTTGAGTTGTGCAATGTTCTCAAATGACCGAGTCATTTGACTTTTGACTTCAATAGATTATTCTGTTTATGTCATTTCAATGAATGTGACCAAATGACTTTAAATGGCCTAAAATGAGTTGCATCATTTGGTTTAAGGGTAACTTCTAATAATAAGGGTAGTTAAACTGGCCCAAGCCAAAATAGAATTCCCCTTATTTTAAAACTAAACCGTTTAATTAATGCATCATTTATTATAAAGCGCACCTATGGTGATTTTGCACCTATAATATTTTTATAGTTTTTCTCAATTTTTTGTAAGGTTTGTGTATATAACATTTCTTATTTAAATTTTTCATGATAGAGTTAGTATTTAGGGTTAGGGTTAAGGTTTGGGAAGAGTTTTTAGGGGCGTAGAGCATTTTTACTTAGAGCACCGCGTACTAATTAATTAGTTAGTTATTAATATAATGTAACATAGGTAGTAAACCACAATAGGTGCGTTTTAGTAAAAGTCAAGTAAAATATTCTATGTACCAAAATACTTTTAAACCTTATTAAATTTAATAAAATATAAAATGCCTACAATCCATAAAAACATAGCAGATAAATACATGCAGTTTCCTTATTTTTAAATATTATATTGGTGAAAAATCATGCATAAATAAATATTTTCATCCAATGTTAGGATTAATATGAGAAGTATCCAATCTCAATATAAATAAAATTTGACAAAATAATTTGTAACATAAAATAATAACGACTTGGATATATATAGTAGAATATACGGTAGTTCGAATTTAATCATAATCCAGGATTTATAATTATTAAATTAATATATTTCTTTCCGTTATTGTTACGAAATAATAACGTTTTCATGATCGGATACACCATTATTGGGCAAATTTGAATAACGGTAAATTGGCTCAACCGGGCAATGGCTGACACGTGCCGCGAAAGCGGTACGTGTCATTTGCCGGTTGAACAAATTTGCCTTTATTCAAAAATTTTTGCCCAATAATGTATACTTTTTTTCAATTACCGGTACTATTATCAAACCTTTTGTTTAAAGAATGTTTAACATTTTACGTTGTCGAATTGCCGAGTTTAAACATCCAATGACTGCTACTTTGATGAATTAATTTGCATCATATCATATATAAATTAATAAATATAAATATGACAAAGTAAATGCTATATCTAATTGAAATATGATCGAGAAGAGGTATTAGAGAGACATTTTCTCAACATATGATTAGTTATTTAGTTTATAAAAGTAACGAAAATTCATCTTCTAATATTTAAATTTGACAAATGAATAAATAAACGTCATTAATTACTACATATTATGGACTAAAAGTCATGGAATTTTGGCTTTTGTCGTTTAATTATATTTATAATATGATTAATTATGATTTGTACCTTTTATACAGTATTATATAATCTTTGATTTAGATCAGGTATATTACAGAAACAATATTTTCGACTCATAATAACTTTGAAATACCATTATAATTGAATACTAAATAATGGCTCCGAAATCCTTCTTTACCAAAGTCAGCAAACGTAATATTGTATAGACGCGTAATAACGCGCAGATGCGTATTGTTTCGAGACCCTGTGCGTTATTTCGAAACGCGTATGCGCGATAATTTGAATTATAATACTAATTTTGGAGGGAAAAATTACAACTAAAAAAACTTTCCCGTGAATTTATTCTGGGACGCGTTATTTCGAAATGCGCATGGGCATTATTTTGAGTCAAATATTCAATTTCAAAAAAAAAAAAAAGTAATTTCGAAATAACGTCTATGCGCGCTATTACGCGTCAATATGATATTCCAAACCATTTCATCTAATGGCAGTTGCATAAACACTGCAAATATTTCTAGAAATAACATTAATTGGTATTTCACTCTTAACATTTGGTGAAGTCCCTTAACAATATGAGGAGTTATTTACAGAGTCCAATTGCGTTGCTTTCCCTGATTGAATTGCTAAATGTCTTTAAGGTATTAAAACTTTAATAATTTTGTTAGATTTTGTTTTTACATAAAGACCAGATGATGGATCTGAAGTTATACTAATTTTTGCTAGCGAACGCGTCAAAATATGTCACTGCAGATTTTCGATTTTTAAAACGTTTAAGCGAAATAGATTTTTAACAAAGATATTAAAAATAGTTTTGACTAACATCGAATAAAATAGCTATTATTCAATTATGAATTCACCATAAATAATAAATCTCAATAAAGCTTCACCGATTTAGCTCTTATTAATAGCGCAATTGTTTAAAATCTTTAATTACATGATTTTCGAATAAAATAATAAGTGATGATATAAGGTTAAGCCAATCGACATAACGTTCTAAAAATGTGTGCACTCCAACATCAAACCATAAATGCCTATTTTTCTCATCTTCAAACGATAGAAAGTTATTTTGTTCATCTTTCTCTATATTGATACCAAGTCTCTTAGGTACGATTCTATGAACCATTCGACGACGTAATCCAACCCTTTTCGCAGTTTCATTCGGCGCCCTTCGTTTCCATATATTCTTCAAATGCTTGGGTATGATCATATAATGCATTAATTTCATTAGAAATTTCAATCATTAAATTAGAAAAGTTAGCCATAATATCATTAGCATTAGTCCGTATATTTTTATATTTATCAAAATTCTTCTGAATAATGCTTTTCATTATTATTATTTTTTTTTGATCAGATTCTGGAATAGAAGGTGACCAATTCATGAATAGTGTAATTAGAGCTGCATGTGATCAGAAGCGGTCGAAATTTGGTTAATGTAACTTTAATACCAACATATTGTCACTAAAATTATTTACATAAAATCTTATCAAATCGTCCCTATGAAAAAAGTGGTCCGGGTGGTGTTACGGTTTAGCACGGAGGTGTCCGTGATGGCACGTGCACTGTGGCACGTATATATACGACACACGGAATGGCACGTGTTTAAAATGATACGTATCGGCACGTTGTGAGGACCCCGAACAATATATATATAGGTTACATTAAAATTTTGGCTAAAAAGATTACTTTTTTACAAAAATGTTATATTTGAAAAGTGGATATTGGTCAAAAGGTTACATTTAAAAGTGGATAAAAGCTTTTAATGTTATATTATTAAAAGTGGATAAAATTAATAAGTTTTAATTGCCTATATTTAAAATTTGGATAAAGAAAAATTTTTTAAAAAAAATTTTTTTTTGAGAAAAATTTTTTTTAAGAAAAATTTTTTTTGAGAAAAATTTTTTTTTGAAAAAAAATTTTTAAAAAAAGTGATGTTATATTTGATAATTGGTTAAAATTTATTAAATATTAAAGCTTATATATAAAATATGGTTAATTAGCTCTGATAAAAAGTGGATAAAAATTTTAAAAAGTTTATATTAAAGCTAATGTAACCTTTATATGTATTGTTCGGGGTCCTACGTTGTGTATGTCCACAATGACACGTGTAAGATTTTTATACGGAATGGCACGTATTCGGGATGACACGTATAGGCTCGTTAGTTGGAATTACACGTATTTAATGGCACGTGTATCTCGTGTAGCCAATAAAATCGCAGGATCAGGTGTAATGTGAAAATTCAAAACAAACGAAATTTTTTAAAAAATCATCTGTACCTCCAAATCTCATCTATGAAATGCTTTTTAATTCCTAAAAAAAAATTCCTTGCCAAAATTTTGCTATAGGCATTTTTGTTACCACCCTTCACAATTATACTGTACTCTAACTAAATTGAATTCATTCTTGTCGTAAGAAATATATGCGCGTAAACTTACGTGTGCCTCGACCCGTGCCAAACATGTGAATTTTGGCTTAGTAAAGTGCAGCAAAACCCGGTCCATTTACGGTCCAAAATGTCTGGGCAGACGGTCCAATTCGGACCATTTTAGTCGTGCCAACACGGAACTCGCATGTGCAAACCAGTCTCTTTAGCCATTTCACAGATCACCGTGCTTTTTCGTAGAACCACGTGCATATCCGGACGGATTTTTTTATAGGGCGTCTGTCTTTTATTATTTCGTTAAGTTTACGTGCATCCTCATCATACAAATCAAAATTAATTGTCAATACCTGCAGTCGATCAATGAATATCCCAAATTGTTCATGGAGGCAAAAGAAAAGTTTTCATAGTATTCTTCATCTGCTGTTTTATGATTAACCAGAAAACGCTAAATATATCCCATCCTGAAAGTGGGTCTGAAAGGCATTACCCAGCCACATGTCTTATCTAACCTGTATGCATGATGAAAGCCATGCTAAGGTTATTATCGCGAGGACCTTCACATGCAACAAAGCCCCAAGGCTGTAATTATAAAATTACTATTTATAGTTAGTTAGGGAATAGATGGGATATAAAGGATTAAAAGAAATTTGTGATACGATAAGTGTTTTTTTTCTTCGTTGCCTGACTTTGGTCTGGCTCTTTTGTGGGTGCCCATCTTAGCAGTTAGTCAAATTATGATAACACCAACAACAAATCAGCTCGAACAAGCTATTTTCAATGAAAAAAGATATTGAATATACTGTATTGATTATAATAAATTTACACAGCCCGAATTGATTGGCACGGGGACGTTTTTAAGTACAAATCGAAAGAACTTAATGTAGCAGTTGTTCTTAAATGTCTTAGATTCAATACTACTCCAAATTAAGAAATTATAAAACTTATTGACGATTTTATTAAAGAGTGTAAAAAACTTCCAAAGTGGACTTGTAACTTTTGAGCAGAAGAAGAGATTAGAAAATCGACGAACATAAAGGAATGGGGAATTACACAGAACCCTGATTTGCATTTTGATCTTGAAGACTTGTCTAATAAAAAATCTACAGGCCTAAAGGTTACTCTGAAAAATTTGTTTGTCTCATATCCATTACTTTCAAATGCTTAGTAAAATAGCATAAGTTGGAATTAGAATTACCAACTAGTACGAGAAGTAATCTTTATGAATTTAGATTAGTTTGTGGAAGTAGAGATGAATTATTTGGAATTTTTGCAATATGAAAGCAACACTGTTGCAGATATAAAGGTAAAAGGCTATTATATTATTAAAAGAATCCTTGGTGGATATGGTCCAGTTGTATGGGATAATAGCAAACTTAACATGAGGACTGCTAGAAAAAAAAAAGAAAAAAATGTATTATGCATATGGCAAATTTTTTGTTATGTGATCTATAAATCTTAAAAAAGAACATTTTAGATCAAAAGAAAAGAAAGAATTGCAAATAGAGTATTACAATGATTTTTCTTTTTACTATCACTTGTCTTGTAATAAAGGCTGGTTTTATTATTCTGCTTTATTTACTCTTTGTTTAGTAGTTCAGAAGTATAAGGATTTATATTTGATAATTAGATATTACAAACAAGCAAAAGCTCAGACAAAGAAAATAGCAAAGATTTTTGACTGTGCTACCAAAACTGGAATATCAGAAATCTGAGCCAGAAATATATTGGTATAAGAACTAATAAGAAGATAGTAGTAGGCAGTGTTGTCATGGGACACAGACACGGATGGCGGACAGTCCGGGACGGGACGTCCGGAACATGTCCGACCAAATTTTTTTTTGTCCCGGACGTTCAGCTAATCAACACATGATAACCAGCTAATAAAATTCTTTGTATCCTCTGGAAATTATCATATAACCCAAACCAAGGGTCTGTATAATTCCGCAATTTGATTGGCTTACCCGGTGGACATGTCCCGGAAATAGTAGGGACAAAGTTAAAATTAGGCGGACATTGTCCGTGTACAATATCATATCAGGACAATATTGTGGACATGTCCCGGACGTCCCATCCCGGACTGTCTGTGTCCCTGTAAAATTGGCGGGACAATGTCCGTGTACAATACTGGTAGTAGGTGCCAGAATTAAAACAAACCTTATAAAAGCAGAAATAGATAATAGTAGGAGTTCAAGAGTACTTCTGACAGCAAGTATTGGTTAATACTATAGTACAAGTTACTGAAGTATAGGTAAATACCTAGTAGAACAAATACTATTTTACCAAATTTTTTATTAAGAATAAGCTAAATTTTACTTTTGGTGCTTTAAAGAAGTTCTTAAATATAATAGCTAAATAAATCTTATTTATAAATCTTAAAACAAAAAATATTAAAATTGAGATAATGCATTTTTATTATATTGTTATCTTGAATTATTTGATCAAATAGTCTAAAGCAAGAGCTATAAGATATAACTATAAATAAATTTATTTACAAAAATATTGTTTGTAAATATGAAACCTCTACTATACTACTTTCTGATTGTGAATATAATTTTATGAGTAAAGTAATAAAAAAATTATATCAAAATCTTCAAATAAACTATTATAAATCCTTAGCCTACTGATCTCAAACAAATAGAATGATTGGAGTGATTTTAATAGAACTATTGGTAAAGCCTTCACAAAACTTACAAGCTATAAATACAAAAAGTAGGATAAAATCTTATCTTTATATTACTAGCTTACAAATCTATGAAGCATAGTATTACTAAGTTTACTCTATTCTTTTTTTATTTATAAACATGAAGCTAAATTACTAATAGAAACAATTATAGAATTCTATTATTCTATGAAGTATTATTAAAAAGAATTCATGTTTTAGTAAACAACAAACAAAGCTTTAAAAAATATACAAATAGCACAAAGATTTAACAAAAATATCATAACAAACATATAAGCATGACAAATTAAAAATTGGTAACAAGGTTTTAGTTACCAAATTATTTCTTAAAAATATATTTTTTTGTAAAATTAGAAGAATAATTTATAGAACCTTATATAATTAACTCTTTCTCATACACCCTAAAAATCCAAAAAAACAACAAATTAATCATGGAAAAGAGCATTTTTGTACAAACATACTAGAAACAATTAAATATTAACTAAGCAAAATATACTCAGGCTACTCTCGAACAACAAAATAAAGAGGAAAAGAAGCCAGACCACTTGCACACTGCTTTTTTCTTCAAAATTGTTGCCGACTATGTTGGCAACACAAAAATACAATAATAGTGATATGAACACACAAATCTGTAACACCAACCATACTTCTATGGAAATAGATAACTATGGTGGGTAATATAACAAAAAAAAACAAAATCTCAGTTGCACCTACTTTAGAGAAGCTCTCTTTATCACCAACAACGAAAAAATTTAGACAACTTGGAGAAATCTCCTAAAACCCCAAAAACCTGGCTATGATATCAAACTAGCCAGCTCTTGATCAAAACAAACTACCTAATTTTTTCAGATCCCAAATCTGCACCCATTACATTTTCTCACGATAATCTTTATGTAAATCACTAGACCAATATGGCACCTAAAATGGATCAGCTAACCATACCCTACAGGTTCTGGATCTGAGTACTAAACCCAGTACAGGGACTACTGATTCAACATCCCAAATGAATGACCAACACTGTCCTATTTTCGCCAAGGAAGACTTTTTTGATTTTGATATTGCTAAACATAAAACACATTTATATTCTGATAAGGCCGCTCCAATTTAAATCTATGTTTAACATAACCCCTCTCTAGATTGAGCAAATTATGGGGGGGAGTTAAACAACATATATATATATATAACTTTTAGATTCAAATTTCATTTTTCATATTACTAAAATGAACCTATACAGAAAGATCACCAAAATTAGAGTAGCTGCATGATACAGTCATGCTAAACCTTGGAACATTATATAAGTTAGTTAGAATTAATTAGTAAAATTTTATGAATCATAAGATTTTATAGAATTTTATTAATAAAATTTTATAAAATCTTATTATACACAAATTTTTATTAATTAATTCTAACTTTATGCACTAAGTAAACTTGTACAGCACCTAAAAATACATCAAATCGGCAGGGTTAGTTTTATTTTACTTGAAATTTGGATAATAGATACATAATACACAAATTTTTATTAATTAATTCTAATTTTATGCACTAAGTAAACATATTCAGCACCTAAAAATGCATCAAATCGGCAGAGTTATTTTTATTTTACTTAAAATTTGGAGAATAGATGCATAATTTTGGATTTTT